>JAIPMN010048731.1:0-14025 GCA_020650975.1 Apostichopus californicus
AATAGGTGTAATCGCCAAATTATACCAACAAAATGTGACAAATGTCAATAGGTAGATGAGAGCGCAATAAAAAAGGCAATAATCACGAATAAGTAAAAAGTGGTAAAGAGGTGAAAATGGCGCCAGCAGTCCATTTGAGTCCGTCAGGGAGGGGGGGGGGGCATCCGCCCCTGACTGTATGGACGCTCCGCCACTGCTCTCGTACGTATCACTCACACGTGTACTGCATGCAGATGTAATGATTACCGTGTCTGCGCTTGTGAGTTATGGCTCGCTCGTTGCGTTGATGATCATAGTTTCGTAGTATTACTAGTTACCCAGGTTTCTATTTGGTTTTGTTCAGGCTAGAGAATCGGACTACATTATTCTAAATTCTGATTCAGAATAGTAATAGGCCTATTTTGGGTAAATTTGTGAACAAATTATTTCGAGTTTGACACAGGTAATTTTCAGTGTATTTTGATTTCATTTAATACAAGATTCACTGATTTTTGTGACGGTCGGTAGGAAGCTTGAGTGCCGGTCGGTAGGATGCTGATTTACTCTGAGTGCCGGTCGGCAAGCACTAGTGGCGGTTACGCCCGACCGGCGCCGACCGGCGTGGCTACAACACTGTATATATATATATATATGCTATCATAGCAAGGGTGACCAAATAGAATATAAAATATGCTCAAAGGTCTGGACATACCTACTAGATTAAAACTTGAAAACAATTCAAACCTCCCATTTCTATGTTGTCAATTGTCCTTGCTTCATTTCCTTCAGCACTGAATTGGATTAAAATCATATCTTATCCAAAGGTGAAACAATTCTATGTCATCAGTGGATCAAGATAAGCATTTTCAGTATCTCTGCAGCTAGCATATTCTAGCATATTTCAATATAACTTACTTTTGTGACTTGAATCCTATACTTATCCCACAAATGGTCGCAAATGCGGTCAAGGCTTGTCAAACGCTCTAGTTTTCAGTTTAACATCTACTTGCCTGGCTATCAAATTTGAAGAGCATTGACAGTTTGGCTAGCCCTCAGTTTACTCTTAACTCAGTACTTCACTCAAACTGCAACTTTTCCTTGGATTTTGGTTGCACTGTTGAGAGTTCTAAATACACCTTTATTGACTTTCCCCTACTGTACATGCACTACCAGATCAGAAACAGTGTTGGTCTTGTACGTGGAGCAACGGTGCTAAACAAGGAAATTAAAATTGGGCAATGTTTTCTTCATCACATGATGCTGTTGTTATTGTTAAAGGTAACATAACTTTCTTTAAACTTAAATATTAAATCCACTATTAACTATATACTATTTCTCTTCATAGAGTACAATAAACTACTATTGACAGCTCATCTCTTTGTCCTTTGAACAACACCACAAAGAAACAGAATTTTTAGATATCTCATTTATAATGAAGATGCTCTTTCACAATGAATACAATACTTCATATAACTCTAGATGTTCTCCTGCCGATCCTGCGTTACCAATTATTCTGTAAAACATCACTTTGTTATCAATAAATTCCATTAATATCTCTTTCCGACAGTAATATGACTAAACTACGCAGCCAACACCTTGAGAAAATCTTGCATTACTTTTGTACACATTTAACACATAGTGGCCACCTACAAATTGTTACACAAGTGAACATGCGCAGTATTTTTTCCGGTACAAAGAAACCTATCGGTAAAGCAAAGCATCCCGCTTCAAAGAAGATCTTTCGGAGGGGAGAAAGTGTGGTGTTTGGTGTAACAACTAGGTTCCTTATGGTCCCTCATCATGGAACACGATTGTCGTGTTCAACCATTTGCATATTTCGGACGATCTTTAGCTAAAACTAGCATAAATGGAAGTTAGAGTCTTCTTGTAAAAACAAAACAGTTGTGTGCACCTGTCCCGGAATGATTTTTCTTGTATTGCGCAACATTAGCCTTGTCCACATTTGAGAACGCAAGGCGTTTACTGACACCGCATGGGGGGATCAAGATCGTAGTGTGGACCAAAGATCTCTGGTTACTTGACCCAGTCACTTCTGAGTAAATTGGCTCAGAAGTAATATAGGAGCATACAGAACAAAACCCTTAACAGTTGATTGTAATGTTCTGCGCTCGTTGTTGATCCATCTCGTGGATGTGTCTGGGTTCAGGTTTATTACCTCTCCAGGGAAAACCAGGATCCTGTTCCTCCTTCCATTCTCAAGTATGAACTACACTATACAACTAAACAGCTACACCATATGGCTGGATCAAACATTTTAGACACAAGTGCTGTGTGATAAATGTACAGATGAATTAAGGACCATTTGCCTAAAACAGGACAATAATGGTTGTCCCTTTACTTATAACAACAACGAATCGAACAAAGTGACAAGTGCATCGGTTCTTAACAGACTCATGTGCTGACTTTGCGGTCTCTCGAGCGATAGAACTATGAAGCCTTGGGGTCAAAGGTCACCTGAATGCCTCCATAGACATCTCTGATTGGATACAAAACTATGTGGCATCATTAATCTGTCTCCATATCTGATAAACTGCTACTGTTATCTGACTCTTTTGTTCCCTTCTCAGCTAATCTAGCTTGAATGGCCACAAGTTTCTGTTTAATAGCTTCGTAGTTAAAGTGGCCTCTTCTTGCCCCAAAGGGATCCTGCAAAAGAAATAAAGAAAGATGGATAGAAAGGTAAGTGGAAGCCATTGTAATTCCTCTTATTATATACTCTGTAATTCCTCTTACTATATACTCTAATTGTCTCCAAATGTGATCAAAGGTGTCACATCTAACGGTCGTAATGAACAATGACTCTGCTCATTCAAAAACAAAGTGATTCCAATACTACATGTACAACTGCATTGTGCACTGTGAATAACCTATAGTATGAATATTGGAAAATAAAGAAGCCTAGGAGGGACATGTCAATTGACATATTAAAGAGAAGCAACAATTTGTCAAAATGACAAATATATTCAAACGGACATTTCGGCAAGATGCATCTCAACAAAACATCTACATTTCTGATTTTCGGCATTTTGACCAAAACATCAAAACATCAATTTTCAAATTGCTGACATTTTGACAACTCAATGCATCTCGACAAAATGTCAGTTTTCAGATTTTGCCATTTTGATGAATTGGTACAATTTAGCTTTGGAGGTGGTCCCATGGATGACTGGTTGGTTACACAACCAAACAGTGAGACATGTTTGTCCAAAGGACAACGAAAAGTCCTCAAAAATTTACCTAGTACTTATGTGTTTGACTTTCACAGTTTGCTATTATTTTGGATAGTTTGAATGAGACAGATCCTGTGACACCAATTCTGGCCAGGGCTGGTTTGGAAGGGTTGATAAGTAGCTTGAATTTCTTGTTGGATAACCTCAACTATCAAGGGGAATCCCCAGCAAAGAACTCAATTGTTCCCTTTGTCTTCCTGTAGATTTTTAAATCTTATTCAACAAATCAACTTAATGGAAGTACAGGTTTTCCAAACGATACATATATTCTTATAAATCATCCTCACGCTTGCTGGATTTCTATGAAAATAATCCTTGTGATATAGTTGCGAGGCAATCTCAACTTGAAAGAAGACAAGACCCCTTTAAATTTCATCTCTCCGTGGTTTGTTTCGGTTATCTTCGTACTCACCGTGATCACTTGCCCATCTAGGTGCGTCTTCTCTGTTATTGTACTCATGTACGACTCAAAATTATCGGGGAAAAGGTTCTCCATTGCGGATCTGTCAGGAAACGACAAACGTACCAGAGAATGGAAGGAGTTACAGAAGTAAAACAACAATTGAATGATGAAAATCAAGAACCAACCATGTATTCAAAAAATGACAACTTTCTTCTGCAGTGTTACCAGTGTGCCTTTTTTACTTTTTACATTTGAATGGCTTATTATCAAAAATGCAACTAACATCCTGTGACATGGAGTTGATTATTACAATATGAGCCTTTGAAGACTTACGATAGCAGATTATAATTTTAATACATTATTGAACATATTTAAGTGCATGTTAAGAGAGCTTTATTGTCTGAGACTTTGCTATTTTTATATTTTTGTGACTTTAAAAAAAAAATTATTATTTATTATTCATGTTTTTGTTATGGGCTTTATGAAGTCGTCATTCTCCAGGGCTGAGAAAAAAAAACATGTTCAAAATTCAAATTCATATTTAGACTATAAACTAGGACTATAATCACATAGTTCTAAAATCAAGGTTGTGTTGTAAATAAATACTCTTGCTTTCTTGTGGTGGTTCCCAAATGAAACATTACCCCCTCACTGAATATGGAGGGTGTGGGCCGGTTAACCCCTTCCCCCCTCCTCCCCATCCCACTGATACTATCTAGTGATGCTAGTTTTAATATAGGCTTGCAGGTTATTGCATAAATTCACCAGTGAGAGACCAGACACCTACTGTTTGATCTCTTGTTGCTACTCACCTGAGCGGGGCAGGCATGGCTGAGTTTGGATCATTCATCATCTGGCAAACGGCTACTCTTAACGTTTCATGTCTGATACATTCATTGTATCTTTCACAATCTCCGGCATGTTTCTCCTGTCAAAACATAGAAAATACATCATGGCTCTTTGCGGATGAAATCATTTCAAACTTCAAATTCTTAAAACACATCGGTAGAATGTTTGATGCAAAAAATCAAGAGAACTTAACTTGAATAAGAGGTTGTCAAGCCACTAAGGAATGTACCAAGGTTGTTAATTCAGACAGTAGGCAGTAATTTATTCTTCAAATAACAATTGATTAAACATCATTCCATGCAGTCTCAGTTTTATATTTCGGTTATGAAGCAGATTCAGATGAATAAAGGAGAGGGTCTGTACGTCCTCCCTGATAATCTTTGAGCAGTCCACATACTATTTACTGTTTGATACTATCTCTTCCTTCCATGATATTACAATTGTTGTATCATTTATTTGCGAGATTTCCTCAGACAGTGGAGGTCAGTCCTGTCAGTCCTGTCAGTTATGTATTCCACTGTTAGATAAGAATCCCCAAAATTCTATATCAAGGCTGAAGTTCTGCTGTGCTGATCACTTTGGTCCTTAGCAGTGTGCAGAAGTTATCACTTGTCAGGAGAGAGACATGACCAGTACACAGTCATACAATTCCACCTGGATATATACCTGTAGCAGAAGTACAGGTTAGAGACAAGTTGGATTTTGAGTCAGCAAGTAAAGATGTAGCCTTAGTCAGTCCCCCTCAGTCGATGTACATGGCGTAATTTTAGTTCTTCATGTATTTTCATATGGACTGTATCAGTTTCGAAGATGTAAATAGTTTGTTAAACCACTTGACTTATCTGCCCAATTTTTCTTTTACCCGATCGCCATCTGCTGGAATGCGACAATATTTATATTAGCAGCTTTTGGCATGAGTGGTTACATATTTTGGCATACCTTTCACCACCATCCCCCCGCCCCCTCAGGTGCAGACCCTGGGGGACCACACAGGTATAGTTAAAAGCATTGAAGACTCGCCCAACACCGTGTACCACGCTCTGAAAAAGTAAACTTTCCATTGCTTGCAAGTAAATTTTCTTCTTGTCGCTACAAAATGCAGACAGTAATGAAACGTGACACCTTGTTATCTTTTATCTAGACCTGAGATGTCCATCGCTGCTATGAACAATGTGTTGTGGGTATTGACCGTAGCTGCATGTAGTGACTGTACACTAGTGTCTAATTACAGACGGTAGCAAGCTGTGTGTGTATTTTCTGGGGTCGATGGTGGTGTCCAACACTTCTGTTACATCTCATTCAAAACTAGGTCAGATTACCGGCAAGAGACGTTTCTTTGTGTGCGAGTCTTCACACCCATGAAGCCACTGGTAATCTTACCGTTTCAAAGCCTGGTTCGTTGTGATAGGGCTTATCATTCATTAGAGACTGAATGGATATCAGGACACTAGCTAGACACTGAGCCGGCGTCCAGGCTGGTCCTTGCCAAGTTCTGTCAGATAAAGAAGGAAAACATTGTCTCTAACACAGCTACAGGTTTCAATCTCCAGTGCAACGTACAATTGTACAGCAAGGTAAGGTGAGGAGAGAGGAAGAGGGGATAACAACAGCACTAGAGTAGGAAGACAAAAGTTTCTTTATGTTTGAAATATGTACAAGTTAGAAACTTTCAATAGAAAGCTGTTATTGAGAAGGGCAAATTTGTCAGGATTTTGAGCGGCAAACAGGTCTTAGCTTTTGGTTGTCCAAACACCTTGTTGGTTGTCGATAAAAAAGTGGCAACATAACAAAGAGTGAAGAATATGTACACTTTGGGAGATATGAGTAAGCTTGGTGAATAGAATGGCCAGCTATGGGTCATTAAACTCCCATTTGGGTGGATTATATGACAAACACTATTCTGTTTTGTTTCAGTATCTCTGAATAGGCTTAGGGTGACACCAAGTTATCATTTTACCTATTTGTATGTATGTATGCATTTTAGATCCTCCTGCAAGCAGGAACTCGCGAAGAAGCCTCATCAAAGCTGCAAACTGACCAAAGTCAGTCTCTTAGATTCATATTTAAGTTCATGATTATGAATTGTCAATTGTCAAAAACTCTGTAACTGGACGACATACATTAATCTTGGAGTGACTCAAACTCGGGAGTCGGGACCTTATGATTTGTGGGTTTTTAGTTACAAAACAGTCTGAATTTGATGTAAACAACTAGTCAAAGCTGACTGTGGTTGTCCGCACAGAAGTTTGGTTCTCTCTGACGACCAGATTTGCCGTCAGAGGAATGCTGAACAGAGCTATTAAAGTGCCATTCATAGCAACCACCATCATATATGATGGTGGTTACCATATATATCATATATGTTAATCCTGCGAAGCAAACATACTCACAAACATAAACATAAACATAACATAAACATAAACAAAACACAAACATACAAACATAAACACAAACACAAACATACTCACAAACATACATCACAGAAAGAATACTCCAGAGCAAATTTATATTTGACATATTAAGGAGGAATAAAATCTAAGCATTCTCGCAAAACATTTTGAGATATTGGCTGTTGAATTTCTTACAGTTTGTGACATACAAATGCCTGTGACAAAGGTACAATGTGGATATGTCAAATTTTGGAGTAGAAATAAGAAATTTTAAAGAAAATCAAAATATTTAATTGTGAATTGTCAGTGTGCATTGATGACATCACACCTATTTGCTTCAGTTCACTATTGGCATGGGAGATGCCAACTTCAACTGTCAATATCTCGAAACCAAAACGTGGGATTTTGATATAAAAAATAAGAATATCAAAAATATCACTTCCAACTCTTCAATGTAAATCATCTCTTAAATTCTGTTATTGTGATGATATTACAAAGATGAAAGTTTGCCTTACCCTAAGATACTAAGACAGACTTTGCCGCTGTGGTACAAGTTTGGATTGAAACGAACTGAGTTGTGACCTGTCGTGAGCAACTTGACACGTGGAGGCTTGTGAGGGTAATCTGGTGGAAACCTAATCATGAAGTGAAAAAATCCACCCTCGTATGGAGTATCGAACGGTCCTGTTACTAAAGCATGCACCTTACATAGGGAGAGATCAGAGAAAGATTGATTGATTGATTGGTTCATTCATTCATTGATTAATTGAAACTTTATTGTATCCCAGAAAGGGTAAATACATGCTTGCTATAAAGTTATAAACAGCGTAAATGAAAACGTAAAAATTGACAGAAGAAAATATAACATACAAAATGACTATTTAACCACAAGAAAGGTAAAATCCATACAAAACATGAGAATATTCCAAAAAAGATACATTGGAAATTACTGTCAAAAAAGTTAATATACTGCAGATCCACATATTGGGAGAGAACAGAACTAAGCTTAGCCTCAAAAGACTCAAGATTAGCTTATAGTTGCTGCAGTGGTCATAGCTTTTTTTTAGAGTGCTGAGAAAGCCAACATGCCGGGTTTAGTTTACGTGCCAAAAGTCTATCCACTATTGACTGACACTATTTGCTTGAGATTGAGTCCACATAAAAGCAAGATGGGTGGAGCAAGTATTTTGCAAAAAATCTAGCCAGGAAGATTTTCTAGTTTCTTTCACAGCAATTAAATGTTGATAAATTAATTATAAATTGATAAACTAGAAATAAAATATAAATTTGAAAAGAAGATTTAATACCTGTAGAAGAAATTCACTGCTCAGATTTTAGATGATAGGCTTTTGGGGACCAGATGCTAACCAAGTTATATAAAGCCAAATTACAGAAATAAAAATTTCTGCATGTTTTCTAATGGCTGACAGGGAGAAAATAAAGTATGCAATGCGGCCTAAATTTTCCTACGTCTTTGGCTTCTGTCTGAGATCTTCCGATACTGGGTTTTCTCAAGCAATTCAAAGGGAAGACATCCGAGAGCAAAAGAGGGTCTGCAGATAAACCACTTTTGAGGGAGTATAGCTCTCCATTGGTTTTCCAGGAAACCCAAAAGTAATGGATTTGTATAATAAACAGATATTGGACAAGACACGATCACATATGTTTCATTGATAGATTTTCCTTTTAATTCAGGAATAGCCAATTGAACTTGACATATACAGAATCAAATTATAAACTTGCTTCAATGTTGGTGTTACTTTACTCTTCAAATGTTTCCACCATTCCTCCCAACCCCATCCCCAGCTCACAACTTTATACACTAGTCTTGGACGGTTTGGCTATAACACTTCTATTAATGATGTATTGCAAAACTTAATCAAATGTCTTGTTTTCTGCAATAAGTCCAGCTGAACACAGAAAGCTGTAGAAAATATATTTTGCTTACAGTTTGTGCAAATATATTTTGCTTACAGTTTGTGCAAATATATTTTGCTTACAGTTTGTGCAAATATAAAATATATTTTGCTTACAGTTTGTGCAAATATATTTTGCTTACAGTTTGTGGCCTACCTTTGTTATATCCTCCTCAGGGACAACACACATACCAGGTGGAGGGTCACTATAAATATTCATAATATCCCTGAAAATGTAATAATTAAAAACAATAAAATAACGAGAGAAAACCCATATATATGGGAGAAATGACAACTATAAATAAACTTATGTGAAAAACATTCTTTGGAGTCAGGCACCTCCATTCTGGGGCAATGGGGGGGGGGAGGGGTTCTTAGGGGGAGAGGTGTCCCAGATACATAATTGTACGTATAGGTATACACAGGTACCTCATATCTCAGGGAGCCAAATTGAGACGTTGTGTTTTTCTTAAAGGCAACAAACCAGTGCCATATAATGCACAGATCGTTGACTAGAAGCCCTTGTCTATTACTGCATCAAAGTTGATTTGTAAGAAAAATCTTGTTCGATGCACAGTATGGCTAATGAGGAAGACCTTTTGAGAAGCAGATCATGCTGTGCTAGTCAACCAGTAGCCTATCCAGATCATATATATATCATAGATACTTATTTTTCTATTACCAATGATGTCTTTCTTAGCCATCCCAGTTACGTCCCCGAATTTTTCTGTGGGGTAAAACTTCGCCCCTTCTATCCCCTGCCCCTTTGGCTATGCCAATGTACAAGAGAATAGGGAAGAGGGACAGGATAAGGCTGTTATCAGTTTTTTGTCCCAATAACTGTGCTCTCCGACGGTTGACTACATCTGTGTTACATTAGGTATGTTCAACCATCGGTCGGTTAATTATGCAATGCTTTTCAAGCGGATGATCAGGTAAAATATGTAACAGCATCATCTATTTTAACCAGTGCTTAGGTCATAAATAAAGCACCAGTGCAACGCTTCATTTAGCTGACAATCGGGTATATAAGCAAGAGCGCTATCCTTCTTGAACCAACGATCGGGTAAACTAGCGCAGTGAAATGCTTATCGTACTGATGATGATCAGTAAATGAGCACCAGTGCAATGCTTATGAAGCTAGCGATCTGGAATATGAGTAATCTGAGCGCAATCTATATTGGACAGACGGATGGGTTAATACTGTAGCTCCAAACACAGCAAATTGGGGATGAAGTAAAATGAACAAAACTTTACCTTTTAATTCTTAGTAATGAAGCTCTTTCAACCGTCTGCTGGTTCCAGTCTTCACTTTTTTGAGGATCCCAAGGGGCCAAAGTTTGAAGGTCAGATAGAGCAGTAGCAAACAGTTGGCTGCTTGCGTTACCTGTGGTAAGACTTTGGCTGGTACTACCACCAACACTTTTCGAGGTACTAGCCTGTGCCATTCTCAATGCCTATACATGTAATGATAAAGACAAAGGTATGAATCTGAACAAAAAGGAAATGATTCTTAGAAGACTTTAGAACAGATATACTTTAAGTTGGTAATTGGAATCATCCACAAATTTGCTCCCAGGTACCTGCTTGGTGATTTCTAGACAACAAGAACTAGACAGTTCATGCCACCAACAACATGATTCAGTTGCCACAAAGTCCCACCTAGTATTTGTAACATTATCCATCATAAATTACATGAGGCATCTTGAACTAATGTTGTAGGATTTATTGATTGCATTGAACATCTTGATTGAAAAAAAAAACAATATGTAGGAACTGAGATTGAGAATATACTTGAATTTTTCAAATAAGTTCAAGGGATTTTGTAAATGTTCGAAGAGAATGACCGCCAAGGTTGCCCGTCAGCACTTTCTTCATCAATATAATAGTTCTAACACAAAATAGGCTAGTCGTTCATTAAACCCATACGCAATGGCCTATTTTAACTTATAGTAGTTTTAGGCTAAGTATTATATTGTCGCACTTACAGCACAACAACTATTGAAGGCTATAGTAATAGGCTGGTACTAGTAGCGTTAGGCCTTCGCAATGAACCTGTTGTCAGAACGTGACACGGTGTATATTCTCTTCAACTGAGAGCTTCAGAAGTTAACAGCAAATATGAAACCAATATGTAATAATTATCTTCACTGTCGAGTAGAGACTAGCTTGCTGGATGATATATGAGTCGCATTTCTTCGTATATATCAGGTTTGCAACTGAATGATACCTTAGCGGACATTAATATAGTGTAGTTTACATTGTACTGACGATCGAAGAACAAACAGATCGCGACGTTTGTACATAAACAGTACTGTGAAATTCCTGTTTGTGTGCGCTAAACATGTACAGTCTCAGTTCAAGTGTGCAAGCAAGATGATATAAGCCTAGGCTAATTCATTTTCATGAATTTCTACTCTACAAATGAATTATATAATATGAAATTCTTTTGAATTATGTGGCAATGTGTTTCCGTTGTATATCATGGCATAATGCGAATATACAAGATCAAGAAGCAAATACCAATCAGCTTCCGCTTTACAATATAGGGTATCGACTGTTTTCATGACGTAATCCATCCGGCTGCATGCAGGTGGGGAAATTCCCGTCTCTGTGATATCTTGTAGGATATGGTGTTAGAAATTCTAGAATTTCTAACCCGGGGGGCGAATTACTATCTAAGCGGACCGCCACCATTGGTTGGCGCGGTTTTGATACCCACCAGATCACCAGAAATGGCACTTCTCGGACCGTTGAAAATGACCAACCAGATGTGCACTTTTGCTTGAAGAACCAAGTATTTCCCAATAGTTTTTTCTTTCCATTCAGTGGCGGAGCTAGGGGTGTTGGTCAGGAGGGGCGAGAATTTTCTGTAGGGGCGCTTTCGACACTATCTAAGCGGAGCGCCACCACAGGTTGGCGCGTAGCGTACAGAAAGTTTTTGAGTTAAGATGCTCCCTAGATCGCCGGAAATGACCCTTTCCGGGCCTGGCTAATTTGCAGATAAACGAAGAATAAATAGGTGTCATCGCCAAATTACAC
This sequence comes from Apostichopus californicus, assembly GCA_020650975.1. NCBI lineage: Eukaryota > Metazoa > Echinodermata > Holothuroidea > Aspidochirotida > Stichopodidae > Apostichopus > Apostichopus californicus. The sequence goes on from JAIPMN010048731.1 coordinate 11,831, forward strand.
CAACAAAATGTAACAAAATGTCAACAGGTACATGAGAGCGCAATAAAAAAAGTCAATATTCGCGAATAAGCGAAAAGTGGTAAAGAGCTGAAAAGGGCGCCAGCAGTCCATTTGAGTCCGTCAGGGGGGGGGGGGGGCATCCGCCCCCTGACTGTATGGACGCTCCGCCACTGTTTCCATTCATAAACTTTTTGAAGATTGTCACCAGTCACACATCATGTTCGATCTCATCCCATCTCCTGTGGATCATTGCTTTTGTAGGTGATTGTATGTGATTGATGTATAGAAAAAATTGTCCCACTGAGTGGTGGACCCCACTTGGATTCACATTGCTTGGGTTTAACTCAAGTAAGAGTACAGCCTCATCACAACCTCCTTAAAGTGATGTTGTAAGAAAATGTAATCCCAAGTCTTCCACTTTATTTACTTAATTGAACGACTTCTTCGTTTATGTGTATTTTTAATTTAATCAGTTGCGTGACAAAAACACGTAATTGACTATATTGTAATGTAATGCATCAAACATGCATATCTTGAGAATATTACTCAGCCAGTACATCTAGATTAGGCTGATGTACCGTCCCAAGTAGCGTGGTACTCTGACTTGTGTCGTAATTTTATAAGCATGTGGTTGTGTATATCGTTAACAGTATATATGTGACTTGTTCATGCGAAGAGTAGAAGGAATGTTCCTTTAGAAGTTGGTGGTCCTTGGCTTTGTCCGACGTGGATCCATGTCTATATGAGAACGATCGTGGCTGTACCGATAGCGTTGGACTGAAGCTGTTTTTCTCCTATGATACTACAATAATACATGGAACCGAATACCGTATGTTATCTCTGGTATTACGTGTCTTACTCATCATCCCACTTCTGACACCCGTTGTTGGGACCCGCTCTATTGGTCATATTGTACTTTATTTGTTTAGCATATCTCTAGATGTAACCTATATGTGCGCACTCTGAGTGGTACTGTAAGAGTTGGGTGCTACAAGGGAGCACGTCACGTGACCCTCAACGGCTGGTACATGTGTTTTGCACGTCTGCTAATTGTCGGTCCAGATTTATATATAAGCCAATGGTCGCCATCTTAGGAATACGGCAAAACATTTTCATGAAACTAACAGCCGGGTCAAATGAATATACCAGCGCGTATACACGCAGGTTGGCTTCATCATTAAGTGTATACATAAGCGTTGCAAGAAATCATATCGCCAAAAATTTACGTCTGTAGACGCGCGCGTTTACTATAGCTTCCCATGTTGGTCTGTAAAAAGTTCGTATATATAGGAGTCATCAATCCAGTAGTAGTAGTAAGTTGAGTCTCGTCTATCCGACATGCTCAGTGATTAACCTCCGCCACGTATCACGATCTTGCGCAAGGTTTATTGCTTCCTCGAAATTGTTAATATTAATGTCCTTGAATTGCGTCTTTATTTTTCCTAGCAAGGTAGTCACGGGCCTTCCAACTGGTTTAGCAGTATGTCTCAGTGCTTCTCTTAAAACAACCTTTGCTGGAGCGTCCTCCTGGAGTCTTGCTACATGACCGAAAAATCTCAATCTTCTATGTGCGACTATCGATGACCAAGGTGTTTGGTTGGTTTCGTTGTAGAGCTCATCAATCCAGCGCTATGCAAATATGTTGACAACAACAGTATATCAAACTTTATGACAACACAAACAACAAAGCACGCGTTGATTCGATTTTGAAAAACGCGCATCAGAGCCGTATATATACCGAGAGTGCACTGATGCGCATCCAGAGATAAAATGTGCGCATCGTTTAAAAGCGTCCCTAGATACATTTGAAAGATCCAAATGATTCATTGTGATGTTTGGATATATGGTTTACTTTCAAACGAACCAAACAAACAAAGCAAACATAGCCTACTAACATTACTGTACAAGAGTCACAAGGTTCAAGACATCGTGGTTTTTAGGTGTCATGGATTGGACTACCAGTATCAACTCGGTTTCACTTACATATGGAAATATTATCGGCTGCACACCTTTAACCTCCGCATGGAATGTATTTTATTTGTTTACGTTACCAGTTGCTGGCGGTGTTCTCTGTCTGCTTATCATTTCGTTACTTCTTCATGTTACAAAGACACATTATGACAGGGTAGGTCCATATTGTGCCTCTCATTGATTTCAGTTTCAATTAAATAAAGGACTAATTATCTATATATATA
>JAIPMN010048743.1:0-11368 GCA_020650975.1 Apostichopus californicus
ATATATACACACACAAATTATATAACATGTTTTTGCTTAGAATGACTTAAGCAGCAACTTACCTTGGAACACTAGGAGCAGGTCTATTAGGAACATCCGGACGAGATGGAATGGAAGGGACCGGTGAAGGACGCAGGGGGTTCGCAGGTGGTGGAGCAACATGGTTAGGAGCCGGTCTAGACGGTGGGGCCTGCCTTCTTTGCTGGGTCACTTGTTGAGCAGAGGGCCTGTAAAGCAGAGAGTCAAAATAAGTGAAGTGTCTGATGCCGCTAGTAGTCAAAGTGGCCTCTGAAGGGACGCCGTGATTATTTTCAGCGCCTGACAAATAATTTGTTGGGGGGGGGCAAAAATCCTGACATTTTGTGGGAAAAAATAAAATTGTATAAATTACTTGGAAAGTCCCAAATCATAGATCCCATTTCATGAAGATGAAAATTAGGACTTACAAACTATATTGTTACCTCTTTCTGTGCACAGTTAAAGTTTGTTTTCCTGAGGGGGAGGGGGGGGGGTATTTTTATAACGATGCCAGTCGAGATGATAACAGTATAGCAACTTGTATATTGTGTAAGCAGAGGTCACACCACAAGTTTTATTCAATTTAACTCATTCAAAGTGGAAGGAAAGGAAGACATTTTGAGGCAGACAAGGGGTAGTTTCAACTTATTCTTTCAGTTTCCCCCCCCCCCCTTATTGTACTAGCTTGATAAACAACCCTTGTTTTTTTTTCTTCTAGTGTCCATCATATAATATGTACTGTCATTTTGTATATAATATAACCTGTTTTTTATTTTTGTATAAAAAACAAAATAAAAAAAATAAAAAATTTGAACTGACTTTGAATCTGAATATTCATATGGCATATTCCACTAGTCATACTCCCCCCCTCCCCAATCCATGGGACTTTCAATTCTTACCCGTTAGAAAATGGCTTGATGAGGTCATCGTTGTCCACTGGTGGTGGCAGAGTGGTTGATTGTGTGTTCATATTCACCTCTCCAATGATCTTGAGGGCCTGCTGGGTGGTAGCATACATCTTTAATAGATCCTCTCGCCTCTGGGCCTCGTCTGCCGACTCTTCCATTAGTTGATCCTGTTCAAAGGAAAAATTCATACTACGTAATGAAGAATACTAAGGTATAGATTTCACAACCGGGTCCTGACTAGGTTTTTATTTTTATGGATCACTCCATTCCTTGCTGTAGAAGTAGCAATTCCCATATTCCCATAGTAGCAATTCATAGTAGCAATTCATTAATTCCAACAATGTGCATTTATGACATACGCTGGTATTTCAGAGGGTTTTGCGACTGCGAGATACAGTATTTTCAACTTCGAGAGATCCAGAGGACGATTCGATCAAACTTACCTGACTCCCTGCTGAGTATAGATGGGCCAGCATCTCTCCCTGAATAAAATCCCGACACTGAGGGAGAAGACAAAGACAACATCATATCATATCATATCATATCATATCATATCATATAGTCAATAGTATATATTAAAAATATTTACAGAACCTAAGATTGTCCAATCTCAAGCTGCATGTATGGGGCAACTCAGGTTAGAGCTTAATAGTTACCCTCCATCTTCATGACCAACTCTGCCCTCCTCCCCCCCTCCCCCCCCTCTTACAAAGCCATCCCAACCACTCAACAATGTTCATACCTGTGCTAGCAAAGGTTACACAACATTCCATCCTAACAAATGCTGTTATTTTTGGTCAGGGTGTTAAAGCATATGATCCCAACCCCTCAACAATGTTCACGCCTGCGCTAGCAAAGGTTACACGACATTCCATCCTAGTGAACGCTGTTAGTTTTGGTCAGGGTGTTAAAGCATCATCTCCTATGATAACAAGTTGGAATAACAGTTCATGTGTCACTGCTCAATAACTCAGTGACAGACTATTTCCCACCAGACCAACCAAGCTCTGAGTAAAAATCACAAGATCCACACTCTTTGATGGGTACTTAATTTCACACCAGCCTTCCTTAACATGTGTCCTAAATGATAACCAAATCTGTTGGTAAAAACAATTTGTAACCTTTCCCTGTGATCGATAATCAAGAACAACTTATCTGTTTAAGATATGATAGTTAAAAGGCCCACCCCCCCCCCCCCCTTAAGGCCAGCTAGTTGGGGTTTGCAAAATAATATAACCATGAACTTTCACCAACAACAATATTGCTGCTTTGTGACATAGGTATCATAGGTATCACATCTGATATTTGATGCACAGGCTAAAATGTTACTTTCAACAGCAGATACTACGCAAGGCCTACCACACTTTAACACAGCACAAGTACCTAGCCTAGCCGACTCTGTATATCAATTTTTCTCAAAGGAATTACTGTCATGAACCGGTCAAGTTTATTGCCAACTTGTTGCACCTTTCTTTGGACGACAAGGTTAGGCCAATAACCCCGGTACGGGTCACTGGACCGTGAAGAAGAAAATATCCAAACGGGATAGAAATGAAGAATACGCAATTTAAGAATTGAAACAACAAGCAGAGGTTTTACTTGTAAGACGACGATTGTGGCAGCTATAAGGACTCACATTATTTATCATGAGGTGCATAAGTGCCTTGGGGACCAGATCTCTGACTTGTTTACTGATGATACCCATGTAAGAATCCACCAAGTTACGAATGGTTTCAACTTGACGCTCCAGCTGGGGGTCCATCGATCCAACGTCCTGGGTCTTAAAAAAAAAAAAAATAAATAAAAAATAAATAAATAAATAAAACAAAACAGAAAATGATTCACACAGTTGCAGACGAGGCAGGGAACAGGAAGAGGTTGGATGATATTGTGAAAGACTGAACAGATTTGATAAACGGTTGACCTAATTAACGGATAAGTCTTCAGAAAGGTTTTTGAAGGTAACCTTTTGAACCCTTTTTGAAGGTTACAGTAAGTTGTGATGTTGTGATCCTTAAGGTTAGCTTGTACGTTAATATGGAATCAGTCTATGGACAACGGTGAGAAAGATTGAAATGCTCGGCCACCGGAAAATGCGTTTTTTTTTTAGGCAAATGCTACTTTTGTGGATTAATTCAGCAGTTCTCTTAAGGAAGATGAAATCTGACCTTGAGGATCACAAAGAAGGCCCAGGAAGTCAGAAAATTTTTTAAAATTATATTTTGACATGCCACTCCCGTTGGGAGTTAAGGCGTTACCACAGTATTCTATTGGTACTCATATTTCGTACTTGTCCAACATGAGGAACCAAACGACCTTGATTTTCTACAAAACAGAGGTGGGAAGGGGAGGGGGGTTTGGAAACTTCTTACATTGACAAAATTTAATTCCACAATTGATCATAGTAACCTCATTCCCATGTCCAATGGGAACATTTCAAAACATACAGAATTTTGTGTAATTTTGGAGCGAAGATGAAACTTTGACTCCTTTCGACTCTCTAAAAAAAGAACAAATTAGGGCCTTTGTCTCACCCCTGCATCGCCCTCACTTGCTTCTTTAGTCCTTTCGGGGTACACTCCAGCCCGGAGGAAGGAAGCTTTCCAACTATCCATCTCTTCGTTTGTATCACAAGACAGTTCCAACTGCTTGTGATCTTTGTATACATTCCTGAATAGACATGAGAGAACGAAAAGATCTCATTTAGTAATAAAAGAAAGACTGAAAATATCCAACAAAACCAATCAGTTTAATCAAGATGATATTTTCCAGACTAATTTACAAAAGGATAAAGTTTAGCTTCAACATTCACTTTGATACCAGCAGAATATTACAAACAAAACACTGGTTTTTATTTTCTATTATAACACTATGAATTTTTTTTTTTTTTTTGTGTGGTGATAGCGAACTTGGAAACATCCGAGGGTCATCGTTAAAAGTGGTTGAAACTACTTAATAGCCTAGCTAGCAAACAGACCATTGTTTTAGTTCCTCAGATGCAACACAATAACTCAACAAAAAGAGCTTACACTGGTATGAACTATGAACTCAAATGAAATATTTTCAATGTACACTATTTACAATTCTGTGTTATGGAGAACTGATTGGTGCTGGACATCATACAAAGGGTGTTAGGTCGAGGAGGAGAACAAATCGCTTTAGTCTTATGAGAGCATTCCGGACACATAGAATATTGTCAAAGGTGAATAACTTGATGACCAGAATAGCTACAGAAAATATACTAACCTACCACTGAAATGTTCCATCTTTGACACACTACAACATATCAATGCTAAAAAGTTCTGCCTATTAAGTCTTTCACGTTAATACTCTTCTGGAAGATTTGCACAGTCACACGCCCCCCGCCCCCTCCCCTACAAAAAGGGAGACTGGGGGGATACAAATATATCAGAAATATACGATAAAATCTCAGCAATTTTTGCCGAATGTATGCAGAGTGGAGTTTAAAAAGAGACAGAGATGATATATGATGTCACCTAACCAGAAATGCAAATGATTCACGCTGAAGGACCAAAGGATTATTTTTAAATAAATTAATGAAACAGGATTTAAATGACAATCACAACAAAAGACACTAATTAATATAGATTTGAAACCACCCAGTCAGTAGTACTGTATGTGATAACTGCTCTGTGTAATATTAATAATTAAAAGTAGCCCAAATCTAGTCACCTCTGGTCGGGAATGAAGAGAGCAAAAGCACTTCTCCTGGACATGAAGCCCGACTCCGCATCTCGTAGTCTCAGTCCATCCAAGGGGAGCATGTACTTCTTCTCTTTCTCCTGTTTCACGACAAAAACATAAACAGATCTCTAACTAAAATTTGAAAAATATGGATTTATTTCAGAAAAAAACAGTTTAAAGGATAGAAGGGAGAGAGAGTGAGAAGGGGGGGGGGTGCCTTTTCTTTATTCTGTTTCACGACAAAACTTTCAACCAAGAAATCTCTTACTAATATGAAATTTAAAATATCGACCTGTTAAAAAAAAGTTTAAAGGATAAGTGGGGACCAGAGAGAGAGAGAGAGTGAAATCTTCTTTACTTTCTCCTGTTTCACAACAAAACAAACAAACAAATTTCTTACTAATTTGAAATTCAAAATATGGATGTTTCAGAAAACAAACAGCTTAAAGAATCAGAAGGTGGAGGGGGGGGAGGGGATGGGGGTGGGGGGAAATGTATCTGTATATTACCAAGTACAGATTGTGAAATCAAGTCCCTAGTAATGAAGTATTTGGATGCAGATCTCGAGTCTGGACATTTTAAAACTAGAGAAGGAAATAAGGTTTATGAAAGATTTCCTGAAACTAACTTCTCGTGGTGTTTTTTGTCCTTTTAAGTAAAAGTAAACTACTGTAGGCTTAAAACAATGTGTCACAGATATCTATTGAAATCTTGCTCAAAGGTGCAGACTTGTGTTAGATAGAGAGAGAGAGATGGGGGGGATTAGGATCTCCAGAGAGGTAAGATTTAATTTTTCAAATACTACAAATACTTGAAAACTACTGCAGCAAGATACTGTAGAGAGTGTACTTGACACGAGAAAACCTTCAAAAACCTACAAATCTGAAATTACTAGAAAAAGATTAAAAGGTGGAAAGTTTTTAGATGAGTCCCTACCTCTTCGTCTTTGAACCACGAGAGAGATTCAGCGGTGAGGACGAACCAGAAATCTCTCGACCCGCCTCTCATGAAACTGATGTTATGCATGCTCAACCAACCTTTACGAATCACCTGAGGAAGAAGAAAGGAAGTCAAAGTCAAAGGTCATTTCAAAACCAACAACGATTTACAGATGGTTGTGAGTTGAAAAAAGACACCGTGATTTATCCCAGATTTTTTCCAGGAATAAGTTCAACTTGAGAAGGAATGGAATATGGTTAATAAAGCCCAACGAGGGTGCTTGTAACTCTTTTGAGTTACAAGCACCAGACCGTTACATAGATGATGTGTGTTTAATACGGTATTTTAGTTTTGATAAAGTAATTTGTTAATACACCCCCTGGCTGTATAGTTTAAAATCTCAACAGGAATTAAAAAGATAATCACTATATGCTAGAAGTCACATAATGGCAACTCATGATGAAAACTTCAACAAGCATTATACTGCCGCTTTCAGAGCATTTGTTCCACTCTTTAACATAATTTTATTCTCAACGAAACTCTCCTCAATATCTGGCATTAACTTGACTTGTAAATCAGAAACTCCAGAAATTGTTTTCTTTTGTAAACTTTTTAGCAATATTCTAGCATACTAAAAAACTGGGTGGCAATTGCAGATGATCTTTAAGGTTCCAAGTTTCACTTTAACTTTTTAAACGGGAGAAAAACAAAAAGAAAGGTGAATATTTTGATGAGCTATTTGCTGTGCGACTTGTACCGGCTCTATGGTAGTGTAATCATACGTTTTAATCAGAAGGATAGTCGAGAGGAAGATCGACTTTTGACACTTTTTCTTAAGTTGTTAAAGATTAAACCATAATGATCTTGAGGCAAACAGGTGTGATGTCATAGTTCTACAATGTCAAAATTATTATTATAAAGCAAAAAAAAATTTTTTTTTATTTTTCTTTGTCAGACCTTGCAGACTACCTAGCTTACATATTGTTAGATTAACGCTGTAAATATCAATATTTTCAACCATTCCAGAGCATGGAGAATACATGGCAGACAGCCTGAAACAATTATAATGCAATATTTCACAGGCAAATCATAAAGCAAAAACACTGTATTAGTTAACCTCTCTGTTTATACTATTTTATACTTCATTGAAAACCCACACCATTATTAAATCTCTGGAACACAATGTATAAATTGTTCACAGCTTGGCAGATGGCAATAACAAAACTTTGGTTATGTTTAACAATTTTAGAAAGTATCATGGTGTGAGAAAACGCTATTATAAACCAAAACCTCCCGATGGATATTAAATTAAATTAGTAGTAGTAGTAGCAGTAGCCTCGCATCCAAAATGTTGAAAATAGTGAACCGAAACAACAACAAAAAAAAAAACAGAAAGTAAGAATTATATTAAGTGAAACGGCTACAATTGAAAACAAGCTTCCTGCAATGTTCTTTTCTCACGGATTCATTCTTCAAACATACTAGAAATATCTCAAGAAGGCTGTACAAGTGCCCCTGTATTTATATGCTGTTTACTTCATTGGAAACCACACCGTTGTAATATCACAATGTTTAGAAATGTTTACAGTGCAGCAAATGATGAAGAATATAATATAGTTTGGTTTTGTTTAACAATTTACGATGGCTGTTATTAATAAATAACTGTAGTAATAGTAGTAGCCTTGCATCCAAAAAATATCGAAAAATAAGCAAAGACAAAATTAATTAGGTAAGAGAAATGGCTACATTTGAAAAACGAGCTTCTTTGAATGCTCTTTTCCCATTGGTTCATTCTTGAATCATATTAAAATTTGAACGAATAGTACAATATACCTTTATTTTGTCATGTGACCAATGTCTTGCAATCATGGTATGTGCTTGACCAATGACTTCTCTAACACTCCATGTTAAATCCCTAACTACTTAATCATTTATGTTGGTGAAACAATTTATGGTGGGTAAAAATATTCTGAATCATTACCACAATTTAAATGGCTAGGAATGTTTCCGTGGAAACAGGACCCTAATGTGGTGGACAGTCTACATGAAGTGCATGTGTGATGTCACTACCATGTTCCTACTGATGTCAATTAGAGGACGTTGGGGATTTATCGAAAGGGTATTTCTATTAACCCGTAAAATTGGATAAGGAAACAACAGTTTGGTGCAGTGTTGTGTGTTTTTTTGGGGGGGGGGGGTGGGGGGTGGTTTCTATAATCCTTTGGTGCAAGTTCCTAGCTACAAAAAAACAGTGACATAATTTTTTGGGGAATTTCACAGACAGAATTGCAATTAGTGAGGTCACATGACAGCAAGTGAATGCATCTTGAAGATACATTATATAACCAACAAGCAAGTATAAGCTCTTTTTTTTTATAAGTGGATGAGAATGAACATCAAAACCCATAATAAATGGCAGCAATAAGTTAAGGACTTACTTGGGCACGGCTCTGTTATAGACGAACAAAAATCAGAATGTGTAAAAATGGCAGAAATGATGAAAGAAGCCATCACATAATTACAACTAAATGTATCTCTACTGTGTACCAGGCAGCACGACCGATAGCAGAAGAGACTGATTAATCTTCATGGAAGCCCATGTTAGGTCATGAATGTGTGTGTCAACGAGAAAAGAAGAAAAATGAAAAAAAGAGAGAAGCCGGTTCATAAGAATCTTGCCAGATGAACCCTTGGGTGGGTTAGACTTAAAAAAACCAATCCCTGTTATACACAAAATCAAAATATGTAATATGAAGCTAGATATGTGATATATGTTAATTGTAGCGTAGTATTGTCATATAACAGGTTACTCACAGAATACAAGCTCCTGGTGGGGGTGAGGGTTGGGGAGGGTGGGGTGGGGAGGAATTATGAAAGGGATGGCAATGTAGATGGAAAGCAGACAAATATTCCTGCTGAAAACAGAAATCCCAATATCTCCTTCAAAAATTTAAAAGTAATCGATTAAATGGCAAATCATTCATCAAAAAGATGTTTTTTATTCTTCTGACAATCTTTGTTTTGGTTTCTCCTCCTTCAAATGTGAGAGTTGGGATGTTCTCTTGGTATCGTTGTGATTTTTCTTTCAATACTTTGTGGTTTTTGTTGTAGAATAATATTTTTCTTTGTGGACAGATTATTTCCACATTATATTCACCCACTGCCACATTGCTAGGCACATTCATAAACTTTCAGCAAACTCTTTTTAAGTTTATTTCATGTTTTCATAACTATTAAAACCTGTTATCACAATATGGCTTTGAGCTCATGATAACAGACATTTTTACTGCAACTCATTGAAGAATTGAAAAAAAAAAAAAAAAAGAAGAAATTTCTGTCAAATGAAGAAATGAAAATTGAAGAATTGAAAAAAAAAAAAAAATGACATGAGGTAAAGAAATTAAGTTGAATGCAACCTTTGACATGAGAATATGTTAATACCTTTCAGTTAGATATAATGTGCTTATGGATGTCAATGTTACTAATCAGAGGATAGTTTCGGGATAAATTTATTTTTTTGACTGCTGAATGAGTCACATATTCTACTGTACTGCATCCTGGTGAAAGTTTAAAAACTCCTATAGTTGAGATCATCTGTTTGTTGACGAGTAAACTTGTAACAAGCAGGTGTCATATCACACTAGGGCGTAGCATTTTCCGCAGAAAGGGATATGATGTTAACAATATATCCAAATAAGTATGATGTTTGCATATAGATCATGCATTTTATATATACAACACTGGATGCGAACTTTTTGAAAACGACAAAGGCACAATCTTGTCAAGTTGGTATCACACCAGTTGCTGTTCACTTTTGGTAATAACACTCATATTCAGTTTCAAAATGGTTATATCCCTAAAAAAATGTAGAAATGGCCTCAAAAGTTTACCACAACGCTTGCAATAATTTTTCCTTTGGGTAGTCGTAAATAAATTTATCCCAGAACTATCCCCTCTTTAAAAATGCAAGGCTCCACCATGTTAGAGAAATGCTACACGAGGCAGGCATGGACAGAAAAAAAAAATCGAAGAACTGACGTACAGAGATGCAATGTTACGCTATGCGTATATTTGTCACGTACGCATGTGTCTTCCGTAGATGATAAAAAAACAAAAAAAATTATCAAAAAAATGAGGGACGAGACACAGGACGGGACTTACTTTGGGGTCGCTCTGTCGTAAAACGAAAAAAAATGAAGAATGAGTGATAAGCAACTAGGTACGTTAAAGGTACAGTCTCTGTAATGTGAGTTTAATATCACATTGCTTCATTAATGTAGCATAGCTTTAGAACCTCAACAGAAATTCTACAAAAGATAGCTCATAGATTTTAAAAAATAGACTTTAGATTTTAAAAGTTTACAGTCTAAATTTGACAAGGTAAATTAACATGGCTTTTTAATTTTCTTTTATCTTTTCAAAGTCATAATTTCAAATTTAGTCAAGTGATAGACAAAGACATGACTCACATGTACACATACATGTGCATGGACAGCAGAGCTGAGGGGGGGGGGGGGTGAGGGGGCTGGCTAAAAACTAGCCCACCCTCACCCACATATCTGCCAAGTCTGATAATTTGCAATGGAGGAAAAAAAAAAAAATCAGTGAGAAGGGCCATCTGAAAGCCTTGATGACCTTCGGGAGGGGAAATTGACTTCACATAGGACAACGGTTGCCATCCCCTCTCCACTCGCCTCTATACTTCAACTTGGGGGGCTCTGCCATCCCTGTTGTATACAAAAGTGCGCAATACATTTGCTTGCCTCAAACATTCTTGTTTTCAGTGTCTGATTGTAAGAAATTGATATTTCGATTCATATCATAATGAAAGGGATGCGAGTCGTTCGCAAAACACATCTTCATATATAATCAGAGATAGGAGAAAACAATGGGGAGGATAAATGATACAGGGAGGGCAAAAATTAGCTACAGGGGTAGATATGCTAAAATGGCTGTAAGGCTTCAAACTTCCATTCAGCAGTGTCTGACAACAGTCATCATTTCATGCCCCCCCCCCAAAAAAAATAGGTGTTTAGTACTTTTCTCCTGTTCTTACTTTATATAAATCTCCAATTTCCTTCTACTATGCATGTAAATTATTCAATGAATAATTATAGAGAGATCTTGTCTGCGTAAATACAAAACACTTTTCGAAATGGAATAGAATCATTGAAAATAATAATTATTTAAATTCATTTTTGTGTGAAAAAAAAGTGGAGGGGGTGTCTTGTGCTTAAGTGGTTTGGATAAATCCATAGCAGAAACAAAATCGAGAAATTGCCATGAAAAAAACAATGGGTACTTTGAACACAAAAAGATCTACATTAGAGCGAGGTGCTAAGTGAGGTGTGTGTGATCGTGAGATTACAACACAAAGTTTCTTTTGCCTCATTAGAGCTTGACAGTGGTAAAAGAAAAGGAGAAATAATAAAATATCTAACCAAAAAAACAATGGGCAGTCCAATTTGAAGAATACAGCAAAGAAAGAAATACCATCTTTTATGAAATTACAGGGGGGGGGGGGAGGGGAATGGAGATGTTTTATCTGAGTGTGTTCTCTTCGAGCGAGAATAGTCCAACAATCAATTTGGAAAATATCTCTCAAAGCAGCATCTTGCACCCCTTTCTGAATGATGTCTGGTTTCCTGATGGAATTAGGTCAAGCTGGTTCAAATTGGGTCGGTTTGAGTTTCCAATAGAAATCAAACGCCTATGCATGCATGCATGATTGCATATGCATGCAAGAATGAATATGCATGCCAGAATGCATATGCAATGAGGCAGTATAGTTTATATAT
>JAIPMN010048748.1:867-20868 GCA_020650975.1 Apostichopus californicus
ATTGGATAATCTAGCACTGATTGTGTACAACTGGGGCGGACACTATAACGATCATGTGAGTCGCAGTGAAATTCTGTATCTCAAAGAATGTGGTTACTCCTATGACCAATAGAACAGGAGTATTATATTATATGGTAACTATACACATTGTTTCCCTGTTATGTTGAAACCAGGTCCTATATACATAACTCTCCAATATGTTTTATTATTCCACCCTTTTTGGTCATGCATTTGAATTCATTGTGTCAGATAAAACATTGCTGTGATAGTAAAGTGCTCCAGGGACCACATTAGTATGGTTATGAAAACCTTCTCGCTGGTTGCCAAACATTTTTGGGAAACTCTAGACACATTGTATTGTCTGAATACTTGTCTATGCTAAAATGCACCACGGTTGTATTTGCTTTTTTGTGTAGATGTCATATCCCTTCACTCCACTCTCCCCACCCCCCACCCCCCAACCCCATCCTCACCTCTTCCCTCTGCTCTGCCTACCCCTTTTAATAATTGAATAATTTCGAGAGTGTCTTTATTAATATATTCATTCTCTCTTTCTCTCTGAAGGTCACTGCCTTTCCTCCGAATAAGTTTGGTCTTTACAACACTGTTGGAAATGCCTGGGAATGGGTACAAGACTGGTTCACCACACGACACAGTCCAGAACCAGCTAAAAATCCAGTAAGTCATCCGAAATTTCTATATCTTTAAAAGAATGGTAGTTTGTTACAGTGGAGAGGGTAAAAAAGGGGAATTCTGATACATGCCAGTTTGTTTGCCTGGTGAGTAGTGGAGGTGGGTAGACTGGTGAGTTATGGCAGTGCATGTTATTCCGGTGCTGTGGTCGTGTGGATAAAGGCGGTGGCAATTGAAGCAATGAGGCTTAGCAATCGGGAGATTCGGGGTTCGATTCCCGGCCGGGACATAGTAAGGTGGGTTTTTCATCCAAGAGCAATCTACGGTTTTCCCATCTGAAATGACTTTCTAAATTGAAAAGATTCCAAATTTGAGTTAAAATGTTGAATTGGAAGCCACCCGACGTGTAAGTTGTAATCCATAAGCCCTTGCGTGTTTCTCCCACATTTGTGGTCGCTTAAGCGTCGTAAAAATAACTGCTGAATATTATTATTATTATTATACCAATAACATTAAAATGTATTTCACCCATCCACATCAATACTTTTCCATCTACGTTTAGTAATTGTTAGAGTTGCTCTCCGATGCTGGGCAAATTTTCAACGGTAGTCTGATCGCCCGAGACCAATATCAGAGAACCAACATCGGCTTTGATGATCGTCGGGCGGTCAACTAGTTGCTTACATTAAATTCAGATTGCATTGTAACTAAAATAAACCCCAGATAGGTAGAGCGATAAAATTTGATATCCCTCTCTGTTACCGAAATAAAACAAAACTAGTTGTAGGCCTATGAGTCAGTTGGAATGGCCAAAGCTGGGGTTCTATTCACCCAAATCTACACATCTCTCCTTCAGAGTAAATATTGTTTAAGCTTTGTCGGCTCGCTAAATTTTCTTTTAGTAGTAGTAAGTTGAGTCTCGTCTATCCAACATGCTCAGTGATTAACCTCCGCCACGTATCACGATCTTGCGCAAGGTTTATTGCTTCCTCAAAATTGTTAATGTTAACGTCCTTAAATTGTGACTTTATTTTTCCAAGCAAGGTAGTCACGGGCCTTCCTACTGGTTAGCAGTATGTCTCAGTGCTTCTCTTAAAGCAACCTTTGCTAGAGCGTCCTCCTGGAATCTTGCTACATGACCGAAAATCTCAATCTTCTATGTGCGACTATGGATGACCAAGGTGTTTGGTTGGTTTCATTGTAGTGCTCATCGTTTGATAACGAATTGTTATTGGTCCATCTAATGTTGAGAATATTACACAGTAGTCTCCCTTGAAAAGTGTCAATTTTGCGATAAGATCCTTCGTTGTGCCCCACAGTTCGCAATTGTACAAAAAAATACTATTTAATAAAGCCTCGAAAATCCTAAGCTTAATGTTTCGGCTTATGTTTTTGCTTTTGAAAATACTTGACAGTGTGTTGAAAGCACCGTTGGTTATACCAATTCTTCTGTTAATGTCTTCTTCGGTCCCCAGCAAGCTTCCAACATATTTACACTTCTTCCAACTTTCATTTCCTTTTCTTGTGATTGAAAATTTCTTTTGGACAACCGAATTTGCTGTTCAGACAAACAAAAGGTAGGCCCTGGTTGTCGTCCGTGGGACAACTAGAAGGAAAACTCCTCTGAGATTTGCCCCGCCCCTTTGACCCTTTCATGTTAGTAGTGACCTCATCACGAATCTGCAATTCTGCTGAAATCACTGAATCTTGTTGATACTGTCATCAGGTGCTGCATAAACCTTGTTGTTGAATCCCTCCACATCAACACAGTACCATTTAAGATAATTGTAATTCAACCGCTCGACATTTGGTTTCAGTTACAGTCATTCTTTTCTTCCTTTTAACAGTTGCTACATCTTACGGAAGAAAGACATTCAAAAATTTGTTCAACCATTCAACAAATATGACTCATTATTATTATGAAAATGGTTGCGAAAATAACATCCGTCTGACGTTTAGTGTTTATTTGATGTCATGTGTTTCTGTTTTGTCTTACAATCGCAATGAAGACCGGCTGCGTCCATCATATTTTCTATAACACTCTCAAACTACAGGAATAGTGCATTTGCCGAGCAAAAATCTGCCAAGTTCCTGTATTTTACATTTGTATGGAATTTTATAACTCCTTGCCACAAAAACAAAGACGAAAAAAAAGGCAAAATTTTGGGGAGAAAGGTAGATCTGATTGTGTTGTTATGTGATGGAAAGCAATCTACTTCTGCAAGGAGAGATCATTTTGGTTGACAAGATAATAATCAATTATGCAGTGTTCATGTTAATGTCAGAAGTTTTTTGTCAGGTGGCACATGACTAATATATTATCCGTAGGCTCACTCATAGATACTCTAGATGGCAGAGCAAAGCATATCAGGCAGTTGTTCATTATGTGTAAAACACATATTCAGTTTGTATATATGGCAGTGATAATGTTTAACAAGGAGATAAACCATGACTCAGTATTTCACATCTTCTTTCTAGAAGATATATGTTTTAGCTATTTATTGCTCCTGATTGCTAGTATTACTACTCCACGCTTTATAAATCATGCCGTCTGTGTTAGAGTTAACCTTTACTGTTAACAAACCACCATAGTCTATTGCGTTTGGTCTCCGATCATGTCGTAAACTGTACTCCAAAAAATATCGAATGGCTAAACTGCTGATTATTATTGTGATTATTATTATTATTAGTAAAAAAAAAAATAACTGCTGATTGTTATTATTATTATTATTATTATTATCATTATTATCATTATTATTATTAATAAATTGACTGGAATGTGAGTGTCCACACCAATGAAAAAACTTGGCCATATTTCAGGTAGTTTATTAAGAAACAGTCCGTCTTGCAGACTACCAACACAGCATTTATTTCTTTTATAATTAATATATACTCACACAAAGTCAGTTTTCATTTTTGGGATTTTATGGCCACTTGTTGTGTCTTTTTTACTTATTTTCTTATTTTATTCTTGTTTTTTTTCTTTCTTCATTCTTTTCAGAAAGGACCAGAATTAGGGAATGATAAAGTGAAAAAAGGGGGATCATATATGTGTCATGTGGTGAGTAGAATCAGTATCATTCTCTGAAGATGAGGATTAAAATATAAGTATGGGAGCCTTATTAATATCCAAACAACTGTTCGTCCCTCTCTTTGCTGATGATGACCTTTCAAGATGCCAAACTTTTAAATGTTACAAATATTTAACATGAATAAAACAAAAACTGTCAGCAAACTGCTTATTCACTAAAGAGCCTGTGTAATAGAATGTGAATTCATCCTCTGAAGAAGATCCTGCTAGGATCAAAACATCAGGCCCACTTACTTTTACACAAATATTTAACATGAGAAACTTTACTCCCATGCAAAAAAAAAGAAATACAGTCTTGCTTGACCTTGTACATAGTGTATGTTGTCAGCAAACTGTGTTCTTGTTGTTAAGAGACTGTAATGGCTATCAAATCCCACCATGTTCTGCCCCCCCCCACCTCCCCCAAAAAAACCAGACCATTTCAATACCAGATGTAACTTGGTACCTCTTCTTTATCTGGAGTAGAAACTTGATCATATTGAGGTAGAAGAAAACCACAAACATTTGCTAACTACAAGGCCTTAAAACACATTGAACCATAAAAAACAGTTTCCACCCTAAAATGTCGTTGCAGAGTTCTTTATCTCAGCATTCTCGGTTTAATTTAAAGACATTAAAATGTTCTTTCAAATTATCTTCACCTCCCTTATCAAATCGGGGTTACGTTATTCAAGGAGATGACATCCGCGGGAATAACGAGCGATTCTTCTAACTTTTCCAAAAGGTCTTCCAAGAGTCATTAAACCGGAACCTCCCAGGGTGAAATTTTATTGTAATGCGTTCTATTGTGGTTTTCTGATAATATTCAACCTGGGTAATAAATCAAGAATGAATGTTAATCCTTCTTTTTTGTACGTAGGAACTGCTTAGTCTTTTACATAGCATTGTTTTGTTTTTCTCTGATTGTGGTGTTACAGAAAAGCATTAAAATACAATCAAGTTTTTTTCTTGAAAAAAATGTATGTAATAATGTGTTAAACATGACCGCAAGTCAAGAATAAAAGTGAACTAATAAAGCATGCATGGTCTTGCAGACTCAATTGTCTTAGTTGAATGTAAACATTGACTGTAGTGGAACAATGGAAAAATGACTGGGAAATAATAAATAGGACTGTGTTTTCTGACTGCCTACCCCCACCACCAACCCACCAAAAAACAGAATTAGTTGATTGTAAATAAGACTGTAGTTGAACAATTGAAAAATTACTGTTAAATTATAAATGGTACTGTGTTTACTGACTGCCTACCCACCCCCCCACCCTCTCCCACCCAAAAAAGTAAATTAGTTGAATGTAAACATTGACTGTAGTGGAACAATCGTAAAAAATGACCGGGGAAATTATAAAAGGTACTGTGTTTTCTGACTGCCTCCCCCCACCACCCCCAACCCACCAAAAAACAAAAATAGTTGAATATAAACATTGACTGTAGTGGAACAATTGAAAAATGACTGGGATATTATAAAAGGAACTGTGTTCACTGACTGCCTCCCCCCCCCCCACCACCCACCCCACCAAAACACAAACTTAGTTGCATATAAACATTGACTGTAGTGGAACAATCGAAAAATGACTGGGAAATTATAAAAGGTACTATGTTTACTGAATGCCAACCCACCCCCCCCCCCACCTCCCACCCAAAAAATGGCTATTTAGGCATCACCACAGCTAAAGGGCTGGATTGAGGTCACTAGTTTGAAAGCCATTCTAATCAGAAAATTACTCTGCTCCTTCCAAAATACTTCAATTGTGGGAGAAAGCTGAAACAGCTGTTTTTTTAGTTGTGACTTAAATGTCATACATGCTGTAGATATATGTTACTACTGTATACATACTGTTGTTAGTCAAGTGTTGTTTATCTGTAGATGCTTGATTTGTAATATTCACATAGCACATGGGTTATTATAAAGGGGTAGCTTATGGGTATTTCTTTACTCGAAATGCAAATATTGACTGCAGTGCTTAAACAGATTTATATCACTTAGGATATCCAGTGAAGTGGTTGATGAATATCATGTAAAATCCAGACCCTGTAATGACATCCATAGATATGAGTGTTACCTATTGTTTGCATAACTGTAATATCTATCAGTAGATGGTAGTAAAGTTATAGATGGAACTGAACCTTAATACTGAATCTGTTACTAACTATGTCACCAGAAAAGAAAAACCTACCCCCCCATCCCACCCCCCCTATAAAAAAGATAGCTTTATTATCCTTGCAATCAATATCTGTTAAAAGTCATTGAGAAATGTCTTTGGTAAACACACAATCCCCTGGAACCTAGTAGAAACAATTCAGGACACATTCGGAATTAGATGGAAGCTTGAACCTTAGAACGTAAAGGCAGCAACGAATGAGGAAGTTCAAAAGCCATCAGGTTACCGAGCTTGTTCTTATTGTTTATTCAATGATAAGTTAATCCTTACTACTACTACTATATTGTATGTTTGAATTTTGTCCTATCTGAGTTTAATATAATGGAATGGAAAAGAAATCAGGTTATCAAGATTGGAAGAAGAACTCATTGTTTCATAAATTTCTGGCAGGGGGGGGGAGGGGGTCAAGAAATATCTTTACTGGAAAAAAGAGCAACAAAGATGTGAGTCTCCTGTTGATATCCCATGGCCAGTTGCAATGGCAGAGGAGTGGGTAGGAAGAGGGGGGGGGGGTAGGAGAGTAATTTCCATTATTGCTGTAAAAATTTCAATCCCTGTCTGTCATTTCATAATTCCTGTTTCTAAAAGTCGTCATCTGTGGCTTGCCATTCACAACTTTTGATAAAAAGAAAGTAGGAGAGGGGGGGGGGGGAGGGGGTTGAGGTTAACTCATCAGTGTTTTAGAAGTGGTTCTTTACAGGACGTTACGTGATATCTCTTAATGGTCTTTATAGTCGTTTCAAATTCATTTGCTTCATTTTTATGTACATCCAGGCACTTTACACCAAAAGTTCCGTTCTTGAATCTTCTCCCGAATAGCTTCTCCCCTTTCTTTCTTTCCTGTTCCTCAATGTTTCCGTCCTTCTCCCATTTTACTATCTCATATATTCCTCCCATTTTTCTTGCTGTATTCTGTCACTAAGATGCTTGTAGTAGACGCAATCTCAACGTTGCAATTTATTTATTTCCGTTTCGGTAGAGCGTGCAAAACTTTGTAAATATTCCTACTTTTCGATAAGTTTTGTTTTCATCTTGTGTGCCTATTTACAGAGTTACTGCTACAGATATCGTTGTGCCGCTAGAAGTCAAAACTCGCCCGATAGCTCCGCCTGTAACTTGGGTTTCCGATGCGCAAGCGATGAACTCCCACCGAAGGTAGAGTGCAAGAACTGTTGAGCTACGAATTACGAATAAGTGACCACGGACGTACCATCGAACCCCACCTACTTTCCTCGTGCCTTGAGAAATTTCATGATTCAATTGTGTTTTCTATCTCATAGTAAATGTATCTTCTGTCCACGTGAGAGTCTATGTCTAAAACAACTGAAAGTAAATGACTTGAAAAGAAACTTTCTTCTACTCTGTTAGAACATTTTCAGTCGAGTGTTGGTTCTTGCGCAAATTTATTGTAGGTGTATGACTACGACATTCTATGAAAATTGCTCAAGCCAATTCTACTCCTGCTTCTCTCTCTTATGACATGAATCAACGAGCATTGTTGACTCCTAGAGTACTGTGGGGGGTGGGGAGGGGGGACATCACCAGAACGTATTGATTAGTGAATAAAACTGGAAATTGAGGGGGTGGGGGGTGGCAGAAGTAACACTGAGTGTGTAAATACTTACCCCTGGAGGGAATGCACAAGATTGCATATACGTACATTACTATACATTGGTATGTATTTTACATCGTTTTCAATGGGGGTTTGGGGGAGGTGGGGTGAGGGTAGGGGGGGGGGGGGTGAGGGTGAAAGGATGAGGTTTATGTTACATAATTTCAAACGAGGCTGATGGAGCAGCAGATTTCGGGGAGAACAACTGTTAAGGGATACATTTAAAGTAAAAGCACATTTAGTGTGTTTTTTTCTTTTTTTCATTATTGTCACAGACTGACAGTATACAAACTTACTAGGTAAACATCTTTTTCCCAGGCAGGAGGCATGTCACCCCCAGTTTGGGTCATTTTGAGTCTTGGTCACTTTGACTGAAGTTACGTGTAAGACAAAAAAACTTTATTTCGATAAGTGCAATCACTGTATTAAATATGGAAATATGTGACGAAGTTTGTTATATTTTCCTTTTTACTTTTAGCATGTATTTTTTTCCGGAGTATTCTTATGTTTTTAAGAAAAGAAACCAATGATTATGAATCTTTATGATATTCTTACAATTTAACCTTTCAGTTTTCACAAGAGACATTTGTGGTAGTTGTAATATGGAAACATCAGTAAAAAAGCAATAGCAGCAGGTAATGTCCCCCCCCCCATCCGCACCCTTGTACTTCTAAAACAAACATGAATGTACCTTTCCTTTGGAATAGTTAGTTATTCTCAAGTTATAAATAAATCTAGATATTGATTCATGATTAAAGTAAATTAAAAATGGAAAGTTGAATTAAAACTGAAAAGTGAAGCTATGTGGAAGAATCATAAAAAATAAACATGTCATTTTTTTTCTATCATGCTAGTTTATTAACCAAAAACATTCAGCTCTAAAACAGAGTAAATCAAAAACTAAAAGTACTTATCAACAAATATTGTCATGAGAAGATTCGGTAAATCAAATTTGGGCATTACTTGTTCTTTCGTATACTGGAATATTTGACAAATGGATGATTTATTCCTTCCTACTGAAGCAGGAACAATTTTGTAACTGCTAACTTGTCCGTCTACACTCCAAGCAAAAAATTAATAATTTTATCAACTGAAATATTCTCGCAGTAAACCGCTTGGCCCATTAAAAAATTCAAAGCAGTGGCCAAAAACCTGTAACTCTAAATCTGCCAAAGAAAGGATTACTTTTGTCTAGATTGTTACCTTAATGGACAATAGTGAATAACATTGATGTCTTTTTGTGAGGTAAGTTGGGCAGAAAAAATTACCCCATATTTCCTTACAAACTTTTGTTGGCTCCATTAAATTCGTACACACAATTAAAATATTAAATGCACTTAAAATCTCTTGAATGACCTTCTATTTACTTTCCACACATTTTACAGTTTTTTTGTCATTTTTTCTACCTTCATCTGTACTTGCTGGGTTCTGATATGCTGTAGTGTCTGCTTCTTAGCTTGAATCTTGAAAACCGAATCAAACTCTAATTGCCAAAGTAAGCTAGTGTTATTCTGTTCTTAAATACACTGAAATACTTTTTTATAGGCAATGTCTGTGGCAATTAATCTTAAACTTTCCTTTAAAAGTAACCCAAAGGTTATGTTAACATACCGATACATTCCATATGCTCAATGTTTGTTATATTAAATAAAAACAAAAACATGCTATAATAAACTACAAATATGGTGAATGTATTACCAAGTATATGAATCATTTGTGCAATAGT
Organism: Apostichopus californicus; assembly: GCA_020650975.1. Classification (NCBI taxonomy): domain Eukaryota; kingdom Metazoa; phylum Echinodermata; class Holothuroidea; order Aspidochirotida; family Stichopodidae; genus Apostichopus; species Apostichopus californicus. Next base: position 10,089 of record JAIPMN010048748.1, read on the forward strand.
GAAAGTAGTAAAGTCTTGATATAAAAAGCATTTCCACAAGTCTTAGGTCATCAGGGTCAGAGTCACGTGACTTATAAAAAGAAAAAAGACATGTCACATTTATACATACTGTGTTGTATACTTTGGAAAATAGTATGGAGGACTTGTTTCTCTTGACCAATGAGTTATTGGCTTGACTTCATATGTGATTTCACATGATCAAGAATAATTAATAAATAAATAAGTGACTTTCACACTAGGTAACAGACGTGTGAGTCAGTGTTCATAAACGTATTATAGCATAGTTAACTGTACTAATGTTTGGTCTTAGTGGACTCACACTTTCTACTCTCAACATTGTGGAAATCTAGTATATAGATACTGGTACAAGATATACGACATGTACCCCACTTAGAACCTTGTACTCATATTCATAAACGAAGGGGGAATCCTGCTTGCACTGGTACTCATGCTGTTGTACTCATACAACAAGACTGCTTGGCACTCCCTTCATTTCATGAATATGAAGATTTATTGGTAACATTGAAGGTATGTGGGAGTTTTTTTGTTCTAATTATCTTTTTGCTTATTATTTATTTAAATAATCTCACAAATTGTTGCACTTTGTCCATGTAAAGCAAAATCTAAGAGTAAAAAGAAACATCATGTATGTTTATACAGAGCAAGTGAAAAGACACACACTGGACCCAACTCCTCACATCTTGATAAGCTTGTTCAGTCGCTGAGATGTTAGGCTGTGAATGTTATTTCTTTCATTTTTTATCTGGATATTAAAGTACATACAGTGCAGAAATTATTCATGATATACACGCACAGTAATCCTGGTACGCTCCATGAAATCCCAGATATCGAGGACATCTGTTCAGCGTTACTTTAGATCAAGTCTGATCAAGTCACTTGATCTCTCATACCTTACCAAATTCCTAACACCTGATTCCAAGGATATGAAATCCTTTCTCAATTTAAAAACACAAAACTAAAGCCGTTGTAGGTACAGTCCATGTATGGTTTCACAGGTTAGTGTGAAAAGTAAGTCATCAAAATAAAATGAAAAACTTCAATATCTTATATCTCAACAACAGAACAAAGCTGCATAGATTAGACTAGATCAATTGACAAAGTGCTTTTGTTTTCACCAGCTTTGTATTTATAGATCTTTTGAAACCCAGACTTTTGTTATATGTTTAATTAAGTTAGTGACTTGATGATGGTGTCTTTTACTTTCAATAAACCTCAAAGAGAGAGATAGGGTTTAGCATGCAATAGCTTAATTTGTGTCAACTTTGGTAAAAGAGGAATATACTAAGAAAATAGATATCATGAGGTTTTTACTACATTAATGTTTTATTTCTTTGTATTTTACATACAACTGTGAAATCAGTAAGACTTGAAAGTTCAAGAGCTATGTCATTTGACAGTATATCGACCTGAGTTGATATAATCTCTGACAAATATATGGTCTACATTTTCATATAAAATTGTTAATGACATTTCATATTTCAGCTTGTTGCTTAAAGGTCATCATTTTAGCATATTGCATTTGGTTGGAAAGGGCTGGTCACAGTTTTCATTTCCATAAAGTTTTGTACACAGGCTTAAAGAAAGTCATAATTTTCCCTCATCGCGGTCAGGCCACAGGGACAGTTATGTCACTGGGTCTCTTTTGAGGTTTCCAATTACATTCATAAGAATTATTTGAAATGAGAATACATACATTTTCTATACAATATTTTCCCCACTAATTGCCCTAGACTAAGAGGCTTTGATCCCCATCGTCTACACCCCCTACTCCCCACCCTACCCACCTTGAACTTTACAATATTTTGTATCAAGAAATATCTCACTTTCCCTCTTATTCAAATTAGATGTTATTTTTGCAAAGTGCAAGAAACATTTTGTTGTTGTGTTTAACAGCAACCATGATAAGTGTTGTTTTTTGGGATGTGTGATTGTTTGAAAGTGGAATACTTTCAATGAAGCCTCTATACATGTTTTACATTTAGATAATAGACCACTGCACAGGAAGTAAATATACTGAATTTTGAGATCAACCTCAAAATTTCTATAATTGATCAAAGCTAAGATAATTTCAATTTGATAATTATTGCATTTGATTTCATAAACATTTAGTTTTCTTCATGTGAGAATGAATTGTATAAATGGAGAAAATAGGGGGAAAATAATTAATTTCCCTCCAATGAACCTTGACTAGTCACCTCAATGGACAGTACCATTTTGTAGTGATCATGTTAACATCAATGCATTAATGGCAGCTTTTTGATTCGATACATAGTTCTTTGAGTTTTTTGGACGAACGGATAATACTCTTGTTTTAAGAACATAACTGAGGTCTAAGAAATTAAAGGAAAGTCCGACGGCGACTAAGACAGTAAAGATTGGTCAAACGGCAAGTATCGCCGACAAGATTTGCTCCCGCAATGACAAGGCTTCCTCTTCCTTCCATCCTCACTGTATACTGCAGTCTCTTCTCCGTAACTGTACGTCAACTCTTCCCCTTGGTGTATCTCTCTCAGAGCAAACAATGCCACCTTTGGTATATCGTTGTGCACCCTCACTGGGACTTTGGATAAGTTAGGTTCGCAGGAGTGGTTTATGAACCGTCCCGTGTTACCTCTGTAGGTTGGATCAATGATCGTCTCTACCAGTTTGCCACCTTCCATAAACTCCCTCACGACTAAAATGTAATTTGGGTCATCATCCCCTAAAAGTTTTGTCCTTCTCCGAGCTTCTACTCTGGATAAAATTTCTCCGGCATATTCACAAACGAAACTGCTTTTGGGTATATCTACACATGCCCTCAAACCGAATCCTTTCTTCTTTGTCGTGAACACCTCAAGCTCAAATGTGGGTCCGTTTTGAACGATTCTGTTCGAGCATTGTTCGCCACACTCACACATGGCGTTGCACTCTACTATGGGTTTGGTTTCACTTCTCCGTTTGTCGACAGATGCTTCCTCCACTTTCATGAGCCTTCCATTCTTGTCATAGTTTGGTCCGAACCTTATTATACATGGGCACTGATTGCCACACGATGGAACTCCACAACGACATCCTTCAAAAACCACTTCGTCCGGGTCCTTATCGTACCCAGGTCCAGCAATATTGGTAGACGTGAACTGAAGCAACAAGAAAAAGGTGTCCATTGAATTTTTTTATGAGAGTTTCAAATACCACTCCTTTAAGTCAGCACTCAGTATTTCTATACAATTTGTATTGTTTGAGGAATGACCTTTTAAACATCAGAGGCTCATTAATGTGAGAGGGGCTTAAGTACCTTGTCTAGCACACATGTAAATTCTTGAAAATCAGGATAAGCCATAAAATTTTGCTAAATGTGGGCTACACTTCTTATTTGTGAATAGCCCAGAGTATTGTGCTACCATTGCGAATAACACAACACATTTTTCTTAATCCCCGTTGTCAGGTAAATAGGCACCAGAATCAATAATGGCAATCCGCTGGTGATTTTCTATTTATATATTGATAGTCTTATTGTTACTAATTTTCGGCTGTAATAGTTACTTAATACTGAAGTTTATTGTATGCTGTCATATTTTATTGCTTTCATCTTTAATTTCTGGATTTGATTGCTTTAATAATTATTGTTAGGATATTTATTTTGGTATATTTTAGGCTGTAATATTTTTAAGCTGTAATAATTTCAAGTTGTAATATTTATTAGTGCTTTGAGATCATTCTTTGATGTAAAGCGCTATATAACAATAAATTATTATAATTAATTGAACACATCATTGAATGGTAGTGACCAATTACACCAAAATGAAGTTAAAAAATTAAACCAATATGGACAGCCTAAAACATAGCTTATACGATTTTTATAACCTTAGACATTGAAAAGGACTTTATCGCGTATGCATATTATTTGGTGTCGGTGTAACAGTGTAGGCCTATTGATCTTCATTAATCAAAGCCCTCAGTTTGTAGGAATTGTAGATTTTGTCACATGGTTATGCGCCTTCTTATGTTGCTTGCGTAATGAATACAACTGTAAATTTCGCATGCTACATTTACATTAACACATGTTGCAAACAAATCCAACGCAGTTACCTTGACTATTTCGTTAAGTGGTAATTTTTTGATTGCCCTCCATTTTCCCTACTTATCTTTGCTTCATTGTGCTATGATGATTACTTTTGTGTAGCTACAATGGTTTTGTTCGAAGAATGATTAACTGTTACGCAGTATGGGTCAACCATGCTATTAAGTGGTAATTTTTCCGTAGAACTCACGTACTGTACTAATGTGCACTAGAAACAAATACATACTTCTAGAATTATGATTGAACTGTTATGATGCAATAATGTTTCCAGAATAGTGACTCAGGACAATCAGGCACAGATGAACATCTAACTTTGCCCACGGAGACTGATGTTGACTGTGTTTAGAATATGTTACCATTTTAAAATCCATCTAACACTTATGAACACGGAAATAGTATATCTGCTGCTAGTACCTAGGCCTACTCTCGAAAATATCAAATCGGATGAATTTGAAGGTACGTTCAAAAAATGGATCACCATTACCTTGTATGACTAACATAAATTCCTGAACAATTTCGACAACCCCACCATGATGTTACCCATATAACAGAATTACTGGGCTTCGATGCACTTGCCTGCAAGTTCAATTGTCTAGTTCAATGTTACGTTAGTTCTTGTCCTAATCTACACGTTTTACACGTTAGGGTCTGGTTCCGCGAAAAGTAATTTGCATCTTAAATCTGATGACTGCAATATGACGAAATTTGACAAATAACAGGCATGAAATCAGGATGAAATACCTATGTATTACAGTAAGTTACTTACGATGTATGAAGGTTCTTTGTCCATATCATCAAAACCAATTAGTCATCGGTGAACTTGCTCCAGCAAACATTGTTTTTCATGTAAGGGAGGGTGCATACCCATAAACGCTTAACTATGCGTCGTAAAATTGGAGGCTCACGGAAGAAAGAAAAACGCGGATAAAGTTTATGCATTGCATTGTTTATTTATTACTTTATTTGTTCGCTAATTTGGTGAAAACTTGTTTAATTTACAATAATTATTACGAAATATCGACAGAATTCAATGTACTGCCCAAGACATGTTTACCAACTCTATAATTCAAGCTCTCCAAAAATAAGCTATATAAGTAGATGATATAGAAATTAATTCAAGGAATGTGATGGTGAAATGACGGTTACAAGCTAGCTGCGGAGTCGGCGGGTTAAAAATGCTAAGGCTATACGGAGAGCCATGAGGAGGTGGGGTGGATCATTATGGTGGTAGCTATAGTAAACAGTATTTCAGAAATTAATAAAGTCATCTGATCTTTAGGACATTTTTCCTCCATTTTCTTCAAAGTTTTAATAAAATATCACGCCCCTCCCCCCCCCCCCCACCGTAAATGCCTATGACGACATTCACAGGTGGACAACTGCAAGTAAGTATAAAAACGTTATATGTTGAACAGAAAGGGGGCGTGAGACAATTTTTTTATTATAATTTAAAATTATCGCTCTTGCGATCTTCGCAAGGGCAGATGAGTATCATTCGAGAGGTTGTGTATCGGAACATTGAATTCTCGAGAAGTATTTTCAACTTTCACATCGATCGACGGTTTCCTGTCGTCTATTCCAAGCCGGTGCTTGCCCTTGTGAGTGTCAGTCAGTGCCCGCTGGAGATCAATAGAAGGAAATGTTACCGATCGTGCCATTTTGGGTCTGGTTTGAGCCAACCTTTGAACGACCTTTGACCTGACAGGGCTAACCTCGCTTTTCTCCTTTTCTTGGATGTATGATTCAGTAGATACTGAGTGTCGTCGAAAATTAGCGAGACCACGTGATAGGCTCTCTTTGCTGTTATGCTTCGCGGTGATATTGCTGTTTCGACATTGTTCTGCTTCGTTGAAATCATAGTTTACAATTCTAGCAGATTTTGAAGTCATAACATTTTCATGTTGGGAGGCAGTTCTCACATTTCTATATTTAGTTTGATCCTGCACAAAATTATCTCTTGGAGGAGTTCCTTCACATGATCGTACCTGTAAACTGGTCTTTGGACGAACCGCAGTGAATGTCCCAGTTCTTACTCGCTTTGTCTCCATTGTCGTTGGCAATCTCTCATTTTTATCCGTTCTAGTATTTTCACCTCTTTTGGATTCTAAGTGACATTCGGTCCGCTTAACCAATAACAGCCAATCATCTTCACTATTGAACGAATCTTCGATAATGTCATCGTCTTTAGTTAATTCCATGGCTCCATTATCAAAATCAACAACTTGTGTTCCTTTCGGCACTGTTCTCTCATTCCCCTCTCCTACGCCACACCCTGCAGTGTCATCTACAGCGGGCTCGGTGGTTTCCTCCAATTCTCCCGATGCGTCATCGCAAGCAAATGATGTTGATTCGAGGAGTTTCCGCTTGTCTTTCATAGTCTTGTAGTCGACACGATCATTGAAATTATTCATTTTAAATTTAGCTCGACTGAGAATATCTTTGGACGTTTCGATATTTTGTAAAGACATCGCCATGAAGTCTGTATGACCTACAACATCATTGTCGAGATCAAGTTGGAGATAGTGGTTAACGTCTTCAGCCATCTTGGAATTATTTCCGTCATCCGTTTTTGTTATAATTTTTATCTCAGTAACTCCCTTGTAAACAACAACTTCTTCTTCTTCCGTTTCTGATAAGGATGATTCAGCTTCTAAAACAGACATCTTAAACCCTTTCCGCAGTGTGATAAAAAAATTCCTTTATGAATATGCATAAAATTCTTCCTGGAAAGGAAAACCTATAATTAACATGTTTCGCTGTATTTCGTGTAACTGGTTTTGCAGACTAATTGCAGAATATCGTTAAGGATACAAAGTTAATCTCCCCTAAAATGTTTTCTTTGAGGGATCAAAACTCTATTAAGTTTTGTAATGTTAGCTCCCAAATAAATCCTTACCAATCATGAGTGAAGCTGACCAGCTGTCGGCTCTTAATAAATTCCACAAAACGTCGAGCTCCACAATGGTCTAATAGATTGCAAAATGACTCTTTTAAGTCACTGGATGTAATGGTAATTAGGTTCACTGTCCTCGATATATGAATATAATTCTGTGTCTTGGTTGTGACATGTGTGGCGGGTTGGCTCTCTTAGCATGAAGGGATTCGTTGTCTCATTAAACATGTCGTTTTGTTTGAACCATTGCCCCCCATGACTGTTTTAAGTATTTCAAGCTGGTAATATTGTTTGTTTTGTTGTTTTTTGTGGGGGTGGGGGGTTTCACTTGGATGTAAACTAATGTAAACTATGACATAGATAAAGTGGGTAAGATCATTTTGAATTGTCGGTGTAGATTGAACAAGTTTTCCCAAACCGTCTGTTAATGTCATCAATCACTGGGGAATATACTGATGCATTGAGAGGATGTAAGATGGTTAACATATGGTCGGCCTATACCGAATGTTTATCAAAGCTAGTGAACAACAATGAAGCTCTCCCTCTAAAATTACTTGTCCTTCCTTATCAGTTTAGCTATTTCCTTTATCTTCTGTTGTTGTTATTGTTTTGATAAACGCTTTTTACACCAATATAGCTTAGTCTTACTAAAGCTTGTTTTGTATCTCTACGGCGTCAAAATTCTTTCGAACGAAAAATCCTCGACAAATTTACGTACTGGGAGGAATCGATTAGATTAACACATTTCTGATAAATAAGATGCATAAATAAGAGTGTGGCTGTGTAATTTCCAATATTAAAAATTCACATTTTCCAGGTGAAAACACTCGATTTTGACATCACCTGGGTATTTATATACAAACACGGTATACCGTGATGTTTTCCGTATAAGACACGTTGCCATCAGACCTCACAAGCAAAGACTGGCACCTCCAAACAACAACATTAACAGAGAAAAACGTCAGTTCATGCCATGAAAGTTTTAGAAATTCCTACAGAAAGTAATCCAAAAGATAGTTAATCGAGTTATAGGCTAAACGACGGAACTAAAATACCGATTTGAAGTTTCTCAATCTCACAAACTGGCTATGTTAAAGATTGATATATCCTCTAGAAACATTCAACTGAAATCTTGTATATTTTTCCTGTTTGAAATATTCCGGTGTACTTTGAATCACTATATATCACTCAAAATATTGGCAATTATAGCCGCGAGTTATATCCCAAAACGAAATATTTTGCTTTTACTTTGAAAAATAAGGTTTCAACGGAATCACAACTAATGTAAGTATGGCAAAGGAAGAAAGTTTATCAAAGATGCCTTTTTAGCGTCTCTTTTTCGGTTTCATCGATCGACAGATCAAATATTTGCTCCTATATACCTCCAAAGCTGCCTCTTGTTAGCTATCTTTCTGTGTCTCTCTCATTTTACGCTTTGCGTTTTCTATCGACCGAAAGAGAAATGTAAACATTTTGTTTGACCGACCCTTAGAGGCCAGATACTTTAAAGTGACGGGAGAATAATTCCAGAACCAACTGACTATGGGAGCTGACTAGTGAGTACTATGAACGCAAAGACTAGGAAATATTAAACACACAGATGCTAATTGTAGACATTTAGAGCAATGACCCTCCTATAGTTTTGTATATATAGACACAGATAAACATGATTCCATTTACACCAATGGTTAATTGACTGGTTGAACGAGGTATTATACAGGTATATAGACCAGGGGTTCTCAAGTAGGTCCTATGTCATATTTGTTACGAGGGCGAGAGAGAAATCCTTGGTTGAAGCAAATGGCCAGAGACTAAAACGAAGGATCTCTATGCCTATATGGACAGAGCAATCTGCACGGTAGGCTGCATGGTAAAGTGTACACTAGTCTAAAGTCTGAAATGGTAAAATGACACCGAATATGCTAGAAAGTCAAATAATGGTCGTTAAAGGGCGCAAAAAAGAAACGTCTAATGCCGGTAATCTGACCTAGTTTCGAATGAGGTGTAACAGAAGTGTTAGACACCACCATCGATCCCAGAAAATACACACACAGCTTGCTACCGTCGGTAATTACACACTAGTGTACAGTCAGTACATACAGCTGCGGTCAATACCCACAGCACAGTGTACAAACGATACAGCGATGGACATCTCAGGTCCACTTAAAGATAACAAGGTATCACGTTTCATTACTGTCTGCATATTGTAGCGACAAGAGAAAAAAAACTTCACTTGCAAGCAACGGAAAGTTAACTTTTAAAGATGGCGGCACGCTGTTTGGGGCGAGTCTTCAATGCCTTTAATGCTCCAAAAAATAAGAATTTCACTGCCACACACAAAGCTAATATGAACACATTCCAATGTTTGTAAGTTCTCTGGGGGAGTTTGTACTTTACCAGGAATGTACCTTTAAAAACTTTTAGCAAATTGAGCGTGCCAAAATTTGGCGTCACAATATATACTGGTGATCTTTAAGCGCCTGGATGCTCGATGAGTGCAAGGCCTGGTATAAACAACCACCATTTAATTAAGGGTAGTTTGGAGGGGGGGGGGTATTGATTTCGTCGATATCTATATATGTGCAAGTGTGGGAAAGGGGATGAGGAAAAAAGTGAACCCTTGGGGTACATTTTGATTGGAACCTCCCTTCCTTTTCTGTTTCAATCCACGGTCAATTCCACAATAACCTTTGTGCTGCCATTATGCTCGTAGCTCATGTCCACGGTTTGTAATTTGCTGTGGCTTATAATGAAATAACAACTTAATCTGTATTACACTTTGTCAGCGTTGTCGTTAAATATGCTAGAAAAAACTGGTCTATAATAATCAAATATTGCTAAGTTTTGTTTGATAGTACCATGCACTGTCCAAACATATGCAGTGACACGTGACAATACCTGAATTTCTGCTTTGATCCTTCTTAATATCTGATAAAACTACTGGATTTAGAGCTTCACGTAAAGAATTTAATGACAGTTTAAGTAACTCTAGTATGCTAAACTTTTGAGGTTCTTCAGAAGACCTTTCAGGGGAAGACTACCATAATATTAGACATACTGACTTGCAGACAAGCATGCTCCTAAAGACCAATAGCGCCATCTATATTCCCACCCCCATCCGCCCCTTGTATTCCATTACTTTGTCTCATAAGTAGTTATTCGAAAAGAGGATTATAATCAATATCAAAACAAAGTGCGGTCGATTTCGTCACAGTGGCAACTAAACTGTTGTGTAGGAAATATATATATACAAACGGTCCTATAGAGCTTAGGCCCCGTATCAGTTATACGTTAATCATATTGGTGTATAGGCCTGGCAGACGACGGTCGTCTGTCTTATGTGGTTAATTCGAAGAAAGAAGTCCTTAAAATCATCATGAAAACCTAACTCATCGACCGAGCTATGAGCATCAGGACCTTTAAACTGTAAAATACCTACGGAGTAAGTATTTTCGTAGATTAAAGTAAATTTTAAAATGAACGATTAATTAAGTTTAAGCACAATTGAAAGATGGAAGGATGTCTGTATTGTGTGTTCTTTTCATATAAATCTGAAGTTTGTACAGCTTCTCTTGAGTACGATACTAACCTGATTCTCCATTCTTCTCGCTGCAATACACGTATCCATGCAACAACAGTATACATTGTATCTCTGCGCCCTTTGTTTTTCATCTTTATGATTGTTGACAATTGGTTTTAAGAATTCAACCCAAATAAATAATTTATTAATAAAATTTAAAGAAAAGTTGTGTTAAAATGTATTTACTTTGCGGCAAGTGTAACGTTACTTAAATTTGATACATGGT
>JAIPMN010048750.1:0-10993 GCA_020650975.1 Apostichopus californicus
CAAAAAAAGACCCCTCCCCCAGGCCGGCCATCAGTCTTCAGCCCCCCCACTCAAAAGTACTTTCCTACGCCACTGTATATATATATACACAGTTACGGGTGGGGTCCAGGGGCCCGCCCTAGGGCCCCTGGTGGGGTCCATGGGCAACGCCCCAGTTGGGGTACAGGGGTCGAAGCTCTGAGAAATTAGGGGTTTAAGGACAACATTTTGGGCCTATTTTATCAAGAATTTTGAATTTATTAAAACACTCAAAGCAATGTTTTCACTCTCAAAATGTGCACAATGAAGCCGCATGCCTAGCCTGTCATTATAAAACTATTTTCAATTACGGAAACCCATAGTTAACCCATGGAAACCCATAATTAAAGCACTGTTCATAAATTGTTCACAATAGTTTTAATCTGGAATAATGTTCAGGCACAGCTAGAGCTCTACTCCTTTACTGTTGCTCTGGTGAAATAGAGGTCGCTATATAACAATACATGTGACACCTCTCCCAAAAAAGAATTGAAAACTGACATTAGAAAAGTTTTCTTCTACCGATTAAAAGTAAGGCAAAACAAAACATGCCTTTAACTATAAATGTTCAACATTATAAAAATACTATTTCCATTTCGAGCATTATAACGAGCCATTCTTACACCCTAGATATTATTTCTTTCCAGGTATATGTACCATGTTCAAATTATATGGCTGTAGGCTGTAGCATAAGACTCCAGCGAAACAATCTTTGGCTCTTTTTCTTAAACCTTTCTAGAATAAAACACCAACGGATTGTGGTCTGTATAAACTGTAACACTTCCAGAACCACACGACAAATCAATTTCAAATTGCTGTCCGCCATCACCAAACCTATCGCCTCCCTTTCTATGGTTGAGTAAACCTTCTGATGCTTGTTCAACTTCTTTGAGAAATACCCTGCAGGTATTTTTACCCCTTCTTGCTCTTCTTGCAATAACACAGCTCCTACTCCTACATCACTTGCATCTACATTACGGCCATCTGGAAAAGGCATATTGAAATTTGAAGCTATTAACACTGGGTGGCATAACATTATTAAAACATTACAACGTTTTCAAAAAAACTAAAAAAAAAATCAGTGTTTTGAAGTTATTAAAATGTATTAAATATCAACCGGTCAACTTGAAATGACAGAGTTAACGTTTTCAAAATATCATCATATATAATGTTTATCTAAAATCAAACAGCGTTTTAAAAATGTTTTCGATGTAACGTGTGCTTTGATGTTGTAAAAATATACTTAAAATAGCAATACACATTGATACCACATACACGAAGCAAACCACCCACGTGACAATTGGTTACACATGGCATTAAATATTAGCTCCAATTAATTTATTAAATCTTAACTAAGGTGAAATCACAGAATAAACGCTTACAAAATATCAGCATCATGTTTTATTCAAATTAAAAGGTATTTTCCTGACGTTTTAAACATGTTATCGATATGTCCTTTGCTTTGATGTTGTAAAAATATAAATAAAACATATATATACATTGAAGGCAAATAGACGTAGCAAACCACCTATGCTACATCATATGTGACAGTTGGTTACACATGGTATAAATAGTTACTACTATTATTTAAAATTAAGTGTTTCAACTGACTGGTCAAAAGACAGAGTTAACGCTTTCAAAATATCATCATATTGTTAACATTTTAAAAGTGTTTTCGATGTAACTATAACTGTAACTATAAGCCCGAAAATTCTTGAAAGTTTCGTCAAGTTACAAAATATAGCACCAGGGTGCATCTAAGGACCCTCAATCAAAAATTTCTCATTGGGGAGGGAGCACCCCCTCCCCCTTAGACCCCAGGACGGCATTCACAAATAAAAATTGTGCCCCCTAATCAATTATCAAGTGCTGTACCCCCCCCCCCCCCCAAGATTGAAATGTCTGGCGACGCCACTGTGTACTCGGTACCGGATCTTTAAAACCAGTACTCGGACGATGATCGGAACCTCGAGTAATCGGAATTACTTGGTATCGGATATAAGTACTTGACAAGTTGACTGCAGTACAACACGGGGAAATCCACTTTCTGACATGCCTTTCTTTCTCTAAAAATGCTGCAGAAATTAGAATCCGAGGACATCGGCCTATAGGCTAACCTCTGTAGCCTACTCCCAGCCATAACAGTATGCAGTTTGCATCTATAAGTAAAACAAAATTTCTCCTTTTGTTGGTATACCTTGGTTGCTCGGCCAATCACTGAAGTGAGTTTAAAAAAATCTAGTCGGTCACGCAATCGCTCTCTACTCCCTCGACCCAACCCCTTGTCAAATGATGAATGTATGCTCATGTAAGGAGTTACTCTTCGAATGCTATCATTTCTATCGTACAACAAATCATGTTAATTCACGCTGTGTGGGTTACGGTTGTGAACCCTAACTGACACACAAGACAAACAAACACACAAACAAAACTTCATGCAAAGAGCTCCAGCATACATGACTGACGTGATGTACTGTGCTGGTGCCTGTGGCACAAAGTCATGTGTGCACTGTACGTCAATTGAGCACATAGCAAAGGAAACAAGACTGACAAAACCATCTATTTCAAGTTACGACATGCACGATAAAGGGAATTCTATTCGATGCCGTAAGTTACCACGGATTGAGGAAAACTTGGATATAGCTCAGGATGCAGTCAGTTTGATATTTGATTAAGTATCGTATTAAACCGGTGTTATGTCTGGTATTGTTACTGTATTAACTTGCTGTTGGTAAAATTTGGCGAGTGACATGTCTATTTTTGCATGTGGCCTACTTCCACGAAATTTGGTAAGCCTGGTAGAGATCATCAATTACTACGAATTTATTATTGGTTATGATCTCGTGCGTCGTTCATAGTGATTTAGACATTGACCCGTGGCGTACTCTGTATATAACTGCCGTTCATAAGTACTGTGCGGAAGTCGAAAAAGTCGGTTGCAGAAATGCCAGTGGCAGTGGGCTAGGCCTGACTTGGTACTACATTACTACTACTAGTAGTACCAGGTTAGGCCTAGGTTAATTAGACCTTAAATGTTTGTATGACAGAACTGAACGTTAGAGCGTTTTGAATGAGTGGATTAATTTCTAAGTTCTGTGTGCCATCAAAAACGGTTAATGGATCTTTAGGATGTCTGAAGACGATATCCTAATAATTACGTCATGATTTGACTCGGTTTCTTTGTTAAGCATGTTTTCCTAGGTTTAGCCTAATAGATGGGACTGTGGCTCCCCCTGATCATTTTTTATATATGTAGTGCGATGGGTCCATTATGAAACACACAAGACTTTGAACTGGCAATATATTTCCATTGTTGATTAAATTTCTCAGCTTTCTACATATACTCTTGCAATATGTTACCAACATGCAAATATACATTTTTTCGTAGTTTGACAAAATTTCAACGAAACCTAGAAAGTTCAGTTGCAGTATCATAAAGGAAAATGGCGCCATACCAGGACCTAGTATGATGTACCAGTTTCTGAAAAAGAGCTATATTCCTCTGGGAATTCACTTGGATGATCTTAAATGAATAAAACTATCCTTTATTTCAATGCAAATATAAAAAGAACAATAAGAAAGTTCTAGAAAGAATCATTTGGGGATATTTCTTTTACTCTTTACATTAGACACAAACAAATAACATTCCAGCAGATTCAGTAAGCCAACACAACAGAAGATAGCAATGATTTGGACTTTGCTTTTCAAATTTATGTTGCTGGTCTTAGCTTCACTTTCGTGAAAAACACATTGGGACATTTGCTAGCATTTTTCAAGTTTGGTTTACTTCCATTGCTTTGGTAATATCATGAAATTTCCAAAAGTGTGTCATTATAGGTCCCATGACTTTATATACAAGTAAGCACCTTGGTCCTTAAAAATCAGCTGTGGTACATCTCCTTTCGAAACCAGAGTTACCGTTAAATCCCACAGAGACCAATTTATGCAAGGATGCACTGCATTTTCTGTCAAGATCTCAAAGAATCAGAAGAAATGTTTTAATCCTTATGACACTGAGGCAAAGGTTCTAATGCCCGATAACTTTTCCTGAATGCTTCAGCAGAGCTAGATTTAGGAAAGCAAAAAGGTAGATGAATTAAAGTTATTTAGATTTCTATAGTATGCAAACCATATAAACATAGCTAACTGATGGGCTGACACCTAAAATACAGTAATGAACAGACATTTTCAGTGTCACCTGTTAATCAACAAAGTGCCTAACTCCTTCTTGTAATGAAAATTGGCATATATTTCACTTCAGATCAAGAATGTAAGAGAGGAAAATAAGATTTATTCTGTGAGAAGGTGTCTATTTGTTCTACAGGTTTGCATTGAAGAATATGATATTGTGCATGATTTTGTGCAACCATTTTCCTAAGTGCTGTTTTGGCTAACCTCACAGGATGTACAAATGCAAAAAGGTGCATGCCTTCGTAACAAATAAAAACAACTGCCATCTTAAGGTCACACTTCTTTGTATATCAAAGAAATGCTGGACATTCAGTGCATAGAAAAAAGCCGGACATGTGCAGTCAACTGTGAAATAAAGAGTCATGTACAGGCTGTGGAGGTCTACACATATTACTGTGTTGTGCCTAATTTCAGTCTCGTTCTGTTCCTGCTCGTTTAAGCATATATGCCTTCAGTTATAGCTTTTTCGCCAGCGAACGTTACACCTTCATGATTTCTATTACATAAATATAATCCTCAGTTCTGGGGCTGATTTAATCCTTCTTTGGCATGGAAAAATCCTAATTATGACTAGACATTAATATACCATATAATATAACAAGTTAAATAATTAAAGCTAATCGAGGCAATCATTTTAGCCGTTAAATATTTCACAACATTGAGATGCCTACCATCAGAGGAGAGAAAGTTTCAGTTGAAACTAATAGTGACATTGAATTTCCAGCCAACCACGGAAATATTTCAGAGCTTCAATAATTTAGCAGTTAATTTTTGGCCATGCTTTGTTTTCGCTTCATGAAATTTGGATTGCCAATGTAGCCTAACTTGTGAAGAGACCATAGACTCAGCCATAGTGGGATTTTACAGTACACTATGATGGTGATGGAATGAATACCACAACATATGCTGTATATGTTGAATACTGGTGGGAAATGTGACATTTGTGTTGGGCAACCTCTACAATAGTTACTATGAAGGTTCTTAGTCTGGGTTTGTCACAGTATTACAATCTGCATTTAGTAGTGCTCATTAAGAGACTAGTTAGTTAAGCACAGCAGCAGTATCATATGATCTGAAGTTGTTTAAAATACTTGGTGGATGCTCTTAAAGAATGCATTTGACTTCTTCAGGCTCCATTAAGGAAATCGAGCTCCATTCCCAACTTTCTTGACTACGATTTACGATTTAAACGTTGAAAAACTGTTTTTGAGAATTGAATGTCTTGCTTCAATTTCTATCTTCCATTTTCTTTATCCTTCAGTAATGCTGTCTTGAAGAGAGATGGACAACAACAAATTGGGTGACAACTATCCACTTAAGTTAAAGTGGATGGACCACCTGAGTGCATCATGGGTCACAGAGGATTGGAGTAAAGTAGCTTGTCGTGATGGTGTTCTCGAACTCTTTGAGAGACTGGTGTCCAACAAAGAAGTAGTTACCGCCCCTCGTCAGGCACTGGCACTACAAACATCCCAACTTCCGGATTATGAGAGGGATGCACCAACATTTGAAGAGCAAGATATCTTCCTCGGGAGTCTTCTGAGTTCCCAGCTGAACCTTGCGAGGATGGTCTTTTCGGACTCCCCATTCTCGTCTACCTTGCAGAAACGCCTGACTGTACTTAAGAGACTATTCTATGCCATCTCTAACAAGTTTCATGACAAAGAAAAAGTCAAACAGCAGCAAAAACTACAGCAAGCTCAGTCGCAGAATGTTGAGGAGAAGACAAGTTTACAGAAACTGAACTTTGGAACGGATGCTCTAATCGAGATGGGTGTTCGGACCGGCTTGAGTCTGCTGTTTGCCCTTCTTCGCCAGCACTGGAGCCAGCCTCCCACTCCGGGGAATGTTCACCTGTGTAACGATGTCCTCCAAACTGCCCTGACCGTTCTCTCTTCTCTACCACCTCTCTCACTCGCAAATGAGAACAAAATTCCTCCTCTCGGCAACGAATGTCTCAAGCAAGTCACAGAGTTTTTGAAGTGCGCCACCATTCCTAGCTTTGGAGCCGACCTGATCGGTAAACGGTTAGCATCGGAACTGGTATTAAGCCTCGCCGTCCAACGGGGATCCCTGCAACAGCTTCTGGATTGGATCGAGATGGCTCTGAGCTCCTGCTCAGCGGTACCCTTCGATGCAGAAGATGGATTTGGAGATCCATCGACTCGGGATGGTTTCATCAGATACGAGGCTTTTCATGATGTCTTGCAGCAGATGAGACGTGTTTCTGTAAGTTCAAGTCAGGACATAAAACATGATGTCCAAAGAATTGGTAACTCTTGCTTTTCAAGCCAATGTCATCAACATTCATGAGATACAGTACCGATATCTGTGGCTTTATTTTCATCAAAGGTCGTTCTTAAAATCAGGAGTAATGGACATTCGATTTATAAAAGTTGTGAGTTGTGAGTCCTCCTCTGGCTTTGCTTCAGAACATTCAAGTATTGGAATTGCAACATTGCATTTCAAAGCTTTGAATACATACAGACCATGAAAAGTGGAATTAAAAAACCTGATGGAAGATGTCGTAAAGAATAAATTCCATACCTCTAGAGCTAACGTCCAGCATTACTTTGAAAATAAGCAGCACACTGATTAAATCATGCAGTTTAATCTTTTTACTGATATTGTTCTTCTCTCCTTAGAGCACCAACATGGATAGAAGATCTAGCATGACTGAGTTACAGAATATTGGGGGCTACTGCCCTTTGTATCAGGGAGCAGTTTATCTTTTAGAAGAGGTGAGTGATATATTAATGCTGATGTGGAGAATTAATAAAACAAAATGGAGGCTAATCTACACAGTGGCTACTTGTAGGCTTAATTTCTAGTCTAAATATGCCTCAGAATTCACCATTTGATGTCTAAACTCTAAATGTCTAAACTTTTGGAACAAATGTTTGATAATCAAAGGGATGTCACCATATGGGATGTAAACATAATAAAAACAATAACAAAATAACATGTGTGGTAGTAATAACCTGTCCCTGTCCAAAAAATATACACAAGGAGGTACTTGTGAGTTAATGTCTGTTTTTATGTGTGCTCATTTTGATATAGATTGTGAAATTGGCATCTGATTACACCAGGACCTGCATATCCCCCGATGAAAAGAGACCAAACACTTCCGTGGTCTCGGAGAACAGTGATGTCTATGTATGGGGCAGTAACAGCAGCCACCAGCTTGCAGAAGGAAGTCAGGAGAGGCTCTTGCAGCCCAAACTGACCATGGCATTTGCCAACAGCCAACAGGTAATAAGACATTAATGTACTCATATTCATCCATACATTGCAAACAAAACCTATGTTATCCATTGAGCATAGGCTAGTGTTCCATGTCATGAGATATTAGCAATGTAGCAAAAGCTTACCATGAAATTTGCCAACAGACAGCAGGGATAAAGGCAATTTTATCTGTATTAACTGTTCATTTAACGTTGTAAACAAAACCTAGGATGTCTGTAGAGCATTCACTGATGACAGCAGGACAGAAAAGAGCAAGGAAGGATTGGTATGCTACTATTATTGACACTCAATTTGAAATCAAGTGATTACATTCCATTCACTGAATACAAAGATCAGGCTTGTTTAGTAAGTTGATGTAATTTCAATTTTTTTTTTAAACTTTGAAATAACCAGACTTAGATATTTATTTGCAAACAGAAGTCAAAGTTATTACCTAATGTGAGAGGTATATTAGAAATCGTCTGTCGGAGCGACTTCTGCGCAAGTATTCGCCATCTTTAAATATCTTTCTTTTGTGCTGCATGTCATTTTAGAGAACAGGCTTTTCTTTATTATATGTTACTTGATTGTATAGAAATTTGGCAAGAAGCCAAATTCTAAATATATCACAGGAAGAGACAGATTTGGCGAAGGATTGTTCACCCCATTGTACACACAAGAATAATGTATACAACCATGATGTTGTTTTGCATAACATTTCAGGTCGAGGCCGGCCAGTATTGTACCTTTATGATTGGACCTGATGGTACGGTAAGAGCTTGTGGCAAAGGAAGCTATGGAAGACTTGGACTTGGAGATTCCAATAACCAGACCCAACTCAAGAAGCTCAATTTGGAGAACCATGTCGTTACCAAAGTGTCATCATCCAAGGTAAAAAAAATAAAAAAATAAAATAATAATAAATAAATAAATAAACAATGACCATGTGCACTGACAGCTTGACAAAAACTGCTTTGAGAATATGCCAAGGACTTATTAGTGTAAACACAAGCAGATAAGTAAGTTTGGCATTGGGGAATGTAGTTAATTGCAACAGCTTGTGAACAAAGCTGTACAAAGTTAATGTTAATAATACAGCTTGTTAACCTTTGTCTCCTCTTCAGCTTTGTAGTGTGTGATAAGGGACTTGTAGTGAGTAGTTCAACTTGTCTTACATTGTAAGATGTTAACTAGTGCAGGGCGAAAGAGGATAGATGCGGATAGGCTCAATGCATGTGGAATGAACTAGTGTTGTGATCAAACCCCGCTAAACTGAGTATCAAACAGTCTTGTGTATTCGACCATATATAATGTCAGTGTTTAAGTGAACAATGACACTCCAGAATGTTTGTATTTGTGGTGAACTAACCCTAACCTTACATGATTTCTTTCTACAAATTTAAAATCCAAGTAAAGCCATAACCATCCCAAAAAGTGTTGGTACTAGTTAGGATCTAGTGAATTGCCATATTTAAATAACTTTGTGACACAAAGGAGGCCTGTTATAAAGTGGGTGCAGATACGACCGACTGGTAGAGTGATGATTATTATGTGGATGCGAAGTAGGCAGGGGTTTGAGATTGACTCTTGTGTGATGGTGTTGTGAAGTCTGCAAGTAAGGAGAAGAAAGCTGCTTATGTCCTAGGGATAGCTTAAGGGGATTACAAAGCTGGGATTACTTAGACATGTAAAGACTTGTTAATAGGGTTAAAGGATAGAGCTAGAGATGAGGAGAGGGGTTTATGGCAGTTGGACTGTGGCTTTTGTGAGGTGAGGAGCCAAGGTATTAGGAGAGACCAGAAAAGGAGAGAAGCGGAGGGAGTGTGTGAGGATAACGGGGATAGTGTTGCAAGGTAGCAGAGGTTGTTGATGGAGAATTGATGTTAGATAATTGTGAAAGGAAGCAGTGGCGTTAGGTGGAATCTAAAAAATAAAGGAAGAAAAGCAACGAATGACACTGTCTTGAACTTATTACCCCAACTACGTAACAGATGGGCAGATGAGAGTTAGAAAGTATTCAGAAAATATTGAGAAATATTTTTCCCTTCTCTTGCTAGGGGTCAGATGGCCATACACTTGCACTGACTGCTGAAGGACAAGTGTTCAGTTGGGGAGATGGGGATTATGGTAAGCTCGGCCACAGCAACACATCAACACAGAAGTACCCAAAGCTAATCCAGAATGTATTGACTGGAAAGCTTGTGGTGTGTGTCTCGACAGGATATAGACACAGCGCATGTGTGACTGATGAGGGCCAACTGTTCACTTGGGGAGAAGGCGATTATGGTAGACTAGGTAAGTAATGCCATTTGCAGGGCGGGTGTTGGGGGGGGCTGGTCCTTTGTGACCTCTGCATCCCTTCAAGAGGAGTATATTTTCATTCTCATTTAGTATAGAGTATAAGTATGAAAGAAAGCCTGGAGCTGTATGGACAAGTCGTGTTTAGCTCTTTTTCTCATATCTGGTGTCAGGTTTATAAGATTCTGATTTTTCATCTTGTTTAGTACATGTTGAGAGAATTTGTTGAGCATGGTCTGTACCAATGTTTGTAATATCGGTCACTTATGTTACTCTTCAGGTATGAGATGTCATTGTCATCTCATTTGACAAAGAACACGTTGAACCAAGAATGTTTCATTTAGGCAAGAATGTTTTCGATGCTAAAGTAAGGTAGCACCTGAATCAGTTGTAAATGTAACATGCTGAGCCAGTGACTAAGCTCACTTAGCCATGCGGTCCAAAACAACCCACTGCAGGGATGTTTCCTTGATAAAGACCCTAACGCAGGGGTTCCCTAACTGGGGTGCATGAACCCCCAGGGGGTGAGTGAGTCCATCCCAGGGGGTTCGTGAGACGTTTCTGAAAGTTAAAACTAGAGTACTTTTTGTTGAACTAAAATCTGATATATCATATAATTTAGTAATGTACAGAAGTCGTACCTATCGACAAACTCCTTTCGCGTTCCATACGCATATGTTGCCATAAAATTACTGTACCGTGCATGTGATAAATAACTGAATTATGAAACAGACACAGGCCGCATGACTTTGGTGAAGTTGGTGTACGCATGACAGTACGTCATGAAGATAAAGAGCTGCTCTGATATTGAAGTTTCCAAATAAATATTTTTTCATCTCTCGTTTTTTTTTCCATTACAATATTACACCATGAACTTGATCTTTTACGAAACACTGTTATGCGTATTATAGTATAATAATGACCCAGATCGTGTCTCGAAAAGTTGGGGGTACGTGGACAACTCTGACATCCACAGGGGGTTCGTGGGGGTATAAAGTTAGGGAAACCCTGCCCTAAGGTATCTCAGTTAGCAGATTTTCAGTTGAAATTTCAGATGTTTATCAAGTAAGGAGCATACAATGTCGCCAAATGCCTACTTTTCTTTCACGATCCCACTGTCGTTTCTGCTTTCTTAAAGGCCATGGTGATGGAAACAGCCGGAATGTCCCAACACTAGTGAAAGATGTTAGCTGTGTAGGGCAAGTGGTCTGTGGGAGCTCCCACACAATCGCAGTGTCTCAGGATGGTCGCACCGTGTGGT
>JAIPMN010048751.1:0-10495 GCA_020650975.1 Apostichopus californicus
TGATGTTCCAGGTTCAGTGTTACTGTTGTGATGTTTGCAATATAGTGTTACTGCTTTGTTGTTCGAGATACAGTATTACTGTTGTGATGTTCGAGGTACAGTGTTACTGTTGTGATGTTTGAGGTACAGTGTTACTGTTGTGATGTTCGAGGTACAGTGTTACTGTTGTGATTTTCGAGGTACAGTATTGTGATGTTTGCAATACAGTGTTACTGTTGTGAGGTTTGCAATAGTGTTACGGTTGTGATGTTTGAGGTACAGTGTTAATGTTGTGATGTTTGCAATACAGTGTTACTGTTGTGATGTTCAAGGTTTCATGGCTTTCATCTTTACAATATTTTCTTTCTTCTCTATTCGCTGATAGATGTATTTTCACAAAACAGTGCCAATGAGTTGGTGACGGATTATGAAAATTTGGTCAAACAATATGTTGTAAGTATTATGTCATTGAATGACACTTATTTTTTGTTTTTATTATTATTTAGAGTATTTTTGGGGTCAGATGGTTTTTCTAGCTTTGTTTTGTTTTATTTGTTAATATTTCTTAAGATTACTAATTGTCATTTGATAGTCATAATTTTTTCAGCTATGTTGTGTATATAGGTTATTTGCCTATCTTACACATGAAGCAAGGTTTTAAAAGTTTTTATAAAAGTACAAGTTGGGTAAAATTTACAAAATTCTTGTAGCGACATACTCGATATTTAAAGGCAAGACGAGATAACATAATCTGACTTGCTTTAAGATAATAGTAATAAGATTGCACTGGATCAACTAACCTTGCTTCGATTATTTTCTCTAAGTGAAGATTAATGAGTTAGAATTCATTTAATTTTATTCCATTCTCAACATTTCTTTGCCCAGACAATTCTCATTTTGATATTTATTTTTCATTTTTTTATTTTTATTGTTTCATATTTCAAGTTAACCTTTAATACCTTTTTTCTTAACTAAAAATTTGACCAGTCAAGAGTAATGAATGCCATTTTATAAGATTTTGTCAGAAAGTTCTCAAAAGCAATCCAAAATGCTCCTTTAACTGTATATAACGTTTAATTAGGTACAATCATAAATGTTCTGCTTGTATTATATCCCAGGACGACTACATGGCTAGTGCTCAAGAATATGCTCAGGTGACAGAACTATCAAAGAGGGTACAACAGTGGGAAGACAAGCTGGGTCCAATACTCAAGAGAGAGGTACAAATGGCTGGCATTGACCGATGCAATTCTATTTATTTAATTATCCTCCCTTTCTTTTCCTTAGCCTGCCATCCCTAATCCTTCCTCGTTCCTTTAAAGGCATTGAAGTCTCGCCCCAAACCGTGTGCGGCCATCTGAAAAAGTTAACTTTATGTTGCTTGCAAGTGACGTTTTGTTTGTGTCGCTACAAAATGCAGACAGTAATGAAACGTGATACCTTGTTATCTTTAGCTGGACCTGAGATGTCCATCGCTGCTATGTACACTGTGTTGTGGGTATTAACCACAGCTGTATGTACTGACTGTACACTAGTGTCTAATTACAGAAGGTAGCAAGCTGTGTGTATTTTCTGGGATCGATGGTGGTGTCTAACACTTCTGTTACACCTCATTCGAAACTAGGTCAGATTACCGGCATTAGACGTTTCTTTTGCGCGAGTCTTCACACCCTTTAAAGATGTTCTTTAGCTACATAAAAATGAATCCATTATGCTAAATGTTATCACTTAAATTTCAATTTACAATTAGTATGCTACAGTATGTTAGTGCCTGGTTGATTTTGATGGAAGTTTGCCTTTGATCACCACAACGTGGACTTTCCTAACAGAAGATAAATTTCTTGATTCGAGTACGACAGAGTGATTTTATTTTATTGTAATGTAAATGGAGTGCTAATCCCTTGAACATTTCCAAGGAAATGAGAGGGCGTTGTGGTCAAGTGGTTAAGGCAGTGGACTTGTGATCTAAGGATTACAGGTTCGAGTCCTGGCCAGATCAATGTGTTGTGTCCTTGGGCGAGGCGCTTTTTCTCCATTGCCTCTCTTCACCCAGGTGTATAAATGGGGACTTGTAAGGTAACTTGTAAATATAGTTGCGTGCGCCGGTTTGTGGCTGCACCCTATGGGAAGTCCCCCGGGGGACACGTGGTTGTGGTGCACTGCGGTGCCCCAGGAGAGATTGTTAGAATTGTGCACACTTTGGTGTGTAGGTGTGACAAGTTACCAATGACCAGGGTTAAGTTGTAGAGTCGTGTGAGAGGGCCTTGGCCCTGAACAAGACTGTAAATCTAACATAACATAACAAGGATACTGGTGTGGTTGTCCGACAAACCCTTACAGTTTATCTTAGACTGGTAAAACCCCTGAAAATCAGCCTTTTGCATGTATTGAGCTACACCTATTAATGGCTATTGGCTTTGTTCATATTTTACCAATCCTAAATGGAAACTAATATTAATTTTTATAACATGCCTATTTCAATTCCATCTGTGCTCAGTGCAGCATGCACATGTATTGTTATTATTGTTACCCAAAACAAAATCTTAACAATGACCTTAAAGGTTTGTGAAGGACAAAGGATATTGGAGTTCACTATAGTCTAAAGTCCTCGTCATTGGTATGAAGCTAAGAGAATTTTGTAAGCTAGAATTCTTTGAATTTATCAAACATTGGATAATTGTATCAATACACTGGCCTGGATGTCATGGTGGATTTGATCAAAGTTTTGTTACAGCTATAAATAACAGAGTCGGAGAATAATAGGCTAATAGAAAAATTGTGATGTGAAATGCATTGATCCAGCACACACTTGTGTAACCTATTCTGTGATTGAAAATCATACAAAATACAGAAATTTGGATTATTTTTAGACGGCTGCATTTTGCACAGTAAACTTAGCCATAGAAAATAATACAGCTGTGTGTTGGAATTTGTTGGTAAGGTACGTATGGAAAGCTCAGAATTTCCAAAAGATTTTTCCAACTTACGAAACCACTTTATTTCTTGAGTGGCAGCAATATGCTTTCCATAGGTATGAACAAATCACATAAAAATGAACACTAATTTTATTGGGAAGAGAGGACTTTATTGTACCAATTAGAAACAGGAACAATTTCATAAAATGCTGTCCACCTGTGACAGAAAAAAATTATTTCACATATATTTATCTAACTAAAATGTAAAAGCGTGAACAATCCATCAAGATGGTTATTGTACCAATGTGTTTCGTATTACTTGATTTTTTTTTTTTTGTAAATCGTAGACTTGTATTTTTAACAAAACTTCCTATCTAATTTAAAGGAAAAAGCGCTGAAATCGAAGTAGATAGACAAATCAGTCTATGGTCACATCTCTCTCCTTTTTTTCATTTTATGATACTTGAAAACTAAAGTGCTTGGGAAAGTCATGATCCTGTTAACTTGCTGACCTGATTAGTTGCATTGTTAATTGGTCGTTTGAATGATCTACTTTTGATTCAACCTCCGCAGGAAGAGCATGGTTACTTTGACATCCACGACTACGGTACTCTGGTCATCGAGAGGCTGGATGAATGCAGCAAGGAGAAGAATGACCGTGTCTTGTTCATGGAGGTCGTCAGTGAAAAGAACAACTTTGATATCAGCCGAATGTTTTTGGCAACTTTACAGCTGGTATTTAACATCAAACTATCAGTTAACTTCATTAAACCCCTCGTTAGATTTGCTTTCTGATTGTTTATTCATTTGATGCCATTCCTTCTCTTTCAACGATAACGATGATGTTTTTGGTCACTGTTACTTTCTGGTACTCAAACTGATCATCTGTTACAGAACCCTCATATTGTCATGAATATTAATAAACCTGACCTCTGAGGTCAGATTGACACATCTTTAAATATCCCACTTCTGACACCATGTGATATGTGAGTCAGGACGCCATATTTGAAGGTGTGTTCCTGACCTCTGAGGTCAGATCGACACACCTTTAAATATGGCGTCCTGACTCACATATCACACATATTACTCTGTATTTATTTAGTATTTATCTCCTTGTTTAATTAATTCCTTGTTAAGAGCTCTGAACAGATCAAATTTATAACTTCTTTCAAGTCATTTTTAGTTGGTGACACCTTTCTTCAGTCAACTGGTTGCCCAGTTGCCATTAGTTGTACAATACAAGCTGGCTGTAGCCGTCACGAATACTTAACAGACTAGTATATTTTCTCACTTTGCCTCAAAGTACTAATTTATTTACTGACGTTTGCCTTATAGCTGTATTATATTGCATTGAGTGTGTTACAATCATGCAAATAGAGCTTTACAATAGTGTTAAAGAAACAATAATGTTTTAGTGCATTAAGCTTTATTGTAATTGGTTTCATCACAACAGGAATGAAGAAATGAGACAAAACGTCAATGTTTCGCAAAATTTTGAGAAATGATGTATTATGTTAAAATTTGTCAGACAGTAATTTTCTGGTTTGGACTGAATTTAAAATGAATCACCATTAAGGAGTACCTAAATAGTCGCACTTGCATAAATATATATTTCGTAGTTACAATTAGGTACATATCCGGCCATTTGTAAAAAGTTATAGGCTTGGTTGCAATATTAAAAAAGTTACACCCCTGGCCTACCTGAGAAGATTGCACCTCCAAAGGTGTTAGTGTACCTTTCGAATTGCTCCATTGGGCTTTGCCATAACCTCTTTACAATATGTATTAGAAGAAGCCTTGCAGATATCTTTGACCCAATTGAAATAATTTCAAAGGACAAATTTCAACTAAATAAATATCATATGCAATGACTTAAAATTCATGAAATCTATATTTTCCTTCCTTCTGTTTCTGTTAAAGGCCAACAATTACAATGTAGAAGTATCATCAACAGAGCCAGGTGAGGGAGGAATGGACACCATGAGATTACAATTACTGAGTAAGACCAGGCACCACGAAGAGATGGCAGGATACAAAGCGCCCTCTATTAAATAAAGGAAATCGGAGGGCGCCCTCATTTAAACTTCTCTCCAACAAATGTATTTGATAAAGCGAACGACACTTCTATCAAAGAAATTTTAATCAGGAAGTAGATCATGCAGAAGTCAACTCTTCTCGCTTTCTTGATAGGGTTACCATAGTAACAAACCTCTGATCCTGGTACGTAGTGTGCGAATGGTACCGCAGAAGGTAGAATTTTAAACACAACAATAGCCTACTCTGGGCTGAGTCATTGGCAGCTTGGTTAAGGTTCTCAATTTTTCTGGCTGTCTGCTCAGGAAGTATTTATTTTGAGTGACTTGAATCAAAGTTGATGAACCTCACTGTAATCTGCTGTCTGTTTCCTGATAATTCCTGAAAGGTTGAGAATAATGTATTGTTTGATGTTGTGTCTGGTAGGATGTTTGATGACCTGAACTTGTAAGAAACGTGATCAGATTGTTGTAAGGAATGTGAGGGTGTACTAGGCAAGCCATTCACAATCAGATGATTGTAGTACTAGTAAGAGGGGAAAAGGAACAAAGGATTTAAATCGTTTGAGACCGTATAAGGCTGGATTTGGAGCTCCCTTTTTTGCAGAGTTTATTCTAGAATCTTCAGAACAAATCGTTGTTTTTGTCAATGTCTACCACCTAAATTATATACTGGTCATTCTTAATTAAACAGCCAAAAATCATTGGGAGAATGTATACATCTTAGTAATGCGATTGTAGTGTGTCCTGTTAGCACTGAAGGAAACAAATTTATGCTGTTGGATAAATTGTATGATAGCAAGTGTGTGAGTCCAGCTATACAATGTAACAGGTTCAAGAATAAGTGGTCTTAATTTTATATTTAGTTGGTTTAACAAATCAAATCCTGATGATGAGTAACATCACCAACAGCAAGGCCTAAAAAAAAACCTTCTCAAATCATGGAATGAAAAATTCAATTATTTCTGTTTGACACTGACAGCATGTACAGCTTCTAACCTTTTTCTGATAGAAATGTGATATACTGCTCATACTTTAAGTACAAAGGCTTTGACACCGGAAATGGTAGTATTGTTAATAAAAGAAATTGTCCATACTTAGTGTAACCCTCCCTTGCATCATTAATATTCAGTAGATAGTCCTTGTAAATATTCATAAACAAAGTATATATGCTAATGGTTTGATTTATTTTAAAGATATTTTAGCCTCTGTTTTTACCAGTTGTACATATTTACCAGTTTCCATAGACTAGGTCTGTAGTAGTTGATACTCTAACATCAGATGTGAACCAAGGTCCATTGCAAAACCCAAAACAAAAATTACTAAGGTCCTGTAAGTTTGTACTTGTTGTGAATTTAATTTCAATGAAATGAATGGGAAAATACAGTACCCTGGATGAAAAACAAGAATTCTAACTTGGTTATTTAAATGAAACAATGTTTTTATCATTATTGGACTTGGTGTGTTATTGTTATTTAAATTAAAACTTTGTTTTTTATTATTTTTGTTTTTCTGCAGCATCAAAACTGTACAGTATTGTATGTATGCGTGTATGTAAGTGTGTATGCGTGTGTGTATGTATGTGTGCGTGGGTGTGTCCATGCGTGTATGTATGTGTGTATATATGTATGTATACATACGTGTGTATGTATGTATTTTAGATCCTCCTGCAAGCAGGAACTCGCGAAGAAGCCTCATTGGCTTATCAAAGCCGCAAGCTGACCGAAGTCAGTCTCTTACACTCATATTTAATGTCCATGATTAAATATTGTTAATTGTCAACAACTCTGTAACTGGACGACATACATTAATCTGGGAGTGACTCGAACGGGGACCTTATGATTGAAAGGCACCGGCGTTAACCAGGCGTTAACCAGTATTACCAGCTAAAGAGGAGTATTGTTCCTATCAATCATTATATCCATGATCTACTTACAAAGCATTTCTTGCAAACGCAACAACACTAATTGATGTTTACGTTCCGGCTTCCAAACGTTTAAGCCAGAGTGGGTTCGGTCGACGATCACTTTAAAGCACACACAAGCACAGTCTTATAACATTTGTAGTAGTATTGCTAGCATTATACTAGAGGTATGTGTTGAATAATCGGAATTGTCACATAACTGTTTAAGAGAAGACTTGGTTTATTTATATCACAGCTCTTACACTTTTGATTTGTCAGCCTCTTGCATTACAGCAAACAGTTTCAAAGTGATGGTCTCATTCTGAACGATATTTTACAACTAGCTTGATTCATTGGCTTGTTTGTGTGTCTGTTTAACTGATGCCCTCTGGTTATTCTTTAAAGAAAGGATCCTGCTTACATCAAAACGTCAGGCTCGCTTAACATCAATTCTTTCATCTACAAAGGTTTTTTGCAACAGATGAGCAGTTTGTTTACAATAGTTTCCTCTTGAAAAAGAATTTCTGACACAACCATCAACAGCATATTATTTTACACACCAACTGACTGTAGATACCTACATAGAAATAGATTGGCACATACATGCAAAATTGTAACTTTGATTCTGAGTGATGATGAAATAGGGGGATAACTGAAACCAATTGATAATGTTTCAAGTGTTGAGTCATAATAATCCAACTAACAGGTACATAGTACTGATGGCTTTGTGACAATCTTACTCAGTTCCTAGTAGTCAATGATGCAATGATCAGTTTTCCTTGCAACTAATAGCAGTGATGTGTTAAGTGATGACATGGCAGTTAGGTCAGTTTACGATAGGGAGTGACATGGTTAGAAAATCACACAATGGGGTGAATGATAAACTAACATCAGGCTGGGGACCCATCACCCCCCCCCCCCAACACATCTGCCCAACAGGTATATATATGTTTATGCTAGGAATGTAACATGAAGCTGCTTGGATCTACAAACCTGGGCTACAAAACCTGTTCCTGGGTAATGGTTATGTTCTTGCCTGGATCAGTGAGGATATTCTAGTCACCTGGGACATATCAACCTCCCAATCCCCCTCCCCAAGCTACATGGGCTGAAAGGAGTTTGGAATGAAATGTGCCTGAGGCATTTAAAGTGAATCTTTAATCCCTGTCTACAAGATATGTAGATGAGTAAAGGTTTGTTATTCTTGCTTTGAGCAATGAGGATGTTCTAGGGTCACTGGACAGATGTTTTTTGGTGGGGATGGGTAGAGAACCCCTTCTTGTAATACCCATTAATACAGGATTACCATTAATTACCCTGTTATAGCATTAATACAGGAGCTGCTTAATTTATAAATTTCATTAGCCTTACTCTTGTAAATTTGTTTGATTTTTGTTCCTTGCTTATGCAATGACTCTTTGCACTTAATCCTGCTCCACACTTACTAATCTTGAGGAGAAACTCACACAAACAAATACTCTGTACAACAGTAGGTTAATGAATTTCATAAATTTATTATACGTGAGCAAATTGTTACACACAAAAGAACAGAACATTTAAAATGATATGAGTATCATAAACTAAAATTCTGCATAGTATACTTAAAAATTCTGGGGGGAGTAATTGGAACATTGTGTTTGCAAGTAACTCTTTTAATTAGTGACAAAATGGAAGCAATTCCTCTGTTGATAAGCAAACCACCATCAAACTCCCAAAAATTTTTGCCATATTTATGAATAAATCAAATTATCCTAAACCTGGAAAATTTATTACCTTAACATGATTGTCAAAGCTGATAATTCAATTGCAGTCTTAAAAAGAAAACTTTAAACAAAATAATCTTTTTTTCCAACCACAGAAGGGAATTGAAAAGTCATCACTTGTTACACATCGATAAAATGATAAAATTTTGTACTGAAGTTCATCCTATCATGGCAAACATAAATACTGTACTCTGAAACAGTGGCATGTGTACGGGGACTGCAGCCCCTACCTCCATCCTCTGCTTGGGGGGGGGGGGGGCGGGGGTACATTTAGTATGGAGTGTTTTCAAGATTCAAAAGTATTATTTTGGTGATTAGACTTTAATATAGACCTAATTACCCAGAATGCACCATGTGACATCTAATCTATGTATTTTCTCATCTTATACATGATGAGTGTTAGATGATCTGTATGACTCAAGCAGGTCTGTGGATCTTTAAACTGAAAATTTGAGATTTTATCATCAAATATGCAGCACTGATGGGTTATCCCAAATGTAAAGAATACTGTGGTCTTAAAAATTATACCAAAATAAATTCACATATGAAGAGAATCCCTCAGAATGCCATATTTTCTGTGAAACAGAACACTACTCACAACCTTTAGTAGTAAAAAAGATCTTTTGCAATTCCATCTCCACCCCCCCCCCCCACCTTTCCTTCCACAGCAGGTGTGGATGGACACTGTCAAACTTTCAGCAAATTTATGCTTATATTGTGGCACCCCATGAGTCCTGTCTAGCACCCTCAGCCGGCCCCCCTCCCCAGGAGGTGTACCCCTAGTTGGCATCTTAATACATTTCCCCTTAAATTGGATGTTGTGTAATCCACCATATTCATATACTGTGTATACCTCATAAACTTTTTAAACTGACAAAACTTAAAAATACTAACTTGGGAATACTCTGCAATCCTTTCCCATGTTCTTAGACAACAAATAAACTATTGAAGTGAACTACCACAGTACATAAAACATAGCATTAAGATCATGAAGAGCTAATATAAAGAAACTTTTAAACGAAAATATTGAGCACCTACGTAAATAGTTCTCAGGTGCTCTTGGGAAATTGATCAATCTTGTATAAACATCCCTGATGATTAGATTATGCAGAGAGTCACTCCTACCCCCTAGGTACCCCCCTACATGAGACCAAACTGAAATATCTATCTAAAATATCCTCTACTCTTCTGAGTCCTAAAATAAAAAAGCTCAGATTAAACGATCCACACCCTCATACCATAACAAAATAAAGAAAGGGAAAAATACAACCACCAGCTTCCATCATTGTTTCTTTTCCAAAGTGAATAAAATGAAGCGAGGATGAAACAGAAGGGAAGGATTGGAGAAGCTCGGGTAAATGAAGATAATTTTAATCTGTCCATTTAGGAAAGGAATAAATTCACTATGAAAATATCTTTGCAATTAAACTTTATGATTGTCCTCAATTTTAAAAAAAAATGTTTTTGAAATAATTTCCTTTGAAAAAAAAAATCGTTCTCTCTTACCAAGGCAATAAAATTAGATAGGGTTAGTCACATTGCATTTTAAGGTCACAAAGAAAAAGTTAAGGGAAGTTGTATAACTTTCTGATTTGCTCGTTTGATTGGGATTAATAAGAAGCAAAGAGCTGAGTAACGAACGTTTCTAGAATCCATTCATGGTTTTAATTTAGTTAAGTTTACTTTCAGGTTGGTAATTACTATAATTAAGTGAAATGTACGACGTCGTCGTAAATTTGCTAAAATGGCTTAAATTTGTGACCAAAGACCAATAGAAGATGCTTAGTGTTTTTAGTTCAAAAGAAGGTAATTAATAGAAGAACATTATGAACTAGTGCAGAGAAAGTTAATAAACTTATAAAATGCAAACCCACTTTCCTTTTTTGGGGGGGGGGGGGGGGG
>JAIPMN010048770.1:0-14873 GCA_020650975.1 Apostichopus californicus
TCACAAATTACAAGAACATATGAAAATAAGAGTGCGACAGTCAGAAAAATTAGAGTGCGACAGTCGGAAATTCCGAATTGAAGCTGGCGACAGTCGGAAATTCCGACAGCCGGAAATTCCGACTGTCGCACTCAAATTTTCCAACTATCGTCATTTTCACCAAGATTGGGGGGTGAGATACCCCCCCCCCACACCCCCCCTCTAGCGACGTCCCTGTATCCACCACCCCTCCTCCCACACCTCCCGGCCTGCGTTAACAGAAAGACGAAGTTGGGAAATTGTCGGAAATTAATGGCCAACCCGGATAGCAATCAACCAAATGGCCATTATTATACTGATCTTAATTCTGGAGAAAGACCCCGAGACAGTGGTGAAACTAGGCCAGTGCAGCCGGTGCGACCGCCCGGCCGGGTAAAAAATAAGCTGAAAGTATACCCATCCACCGAAGCCGGCCCACTAAACATGATAAAATTCCCTCCCGATACCCCCACCAAAGTGGAAATTCAGAAGAAATCCTGGCCTCATAGTGGCTATCCTGGGCGTCCTCAGGTGCCAAATCTCTCACCCAAGCTCAAACAATGGTTGGAACATTCCCCAATGATGCAATAGAGAAATACATTCGTAAATTTTTGAAATGCTTCCAATCTTCATAGTGGACTCGAAATGAAGGCACACAAGTTGTCAAGAAGTATAAATATCTTATTCCTTTACTTAACTACAAAAAAAAAATTAAGACGTGAGTTAGTATAGATCCCAGAAGCTTCATAGAGCTGACATTTACACAAATGGGTCGGACGTCCGACCCGAATACACAAAGTATGGAGTCCGATCGGACACATGTACAAGATACTATTTTCGTTTATGTACATAGTAATTGCGTAAGAAAACGTAAGGACAAGTTAATGGCGCCATGCACCATAACAACAGAAAAACATATTTCTTCGCGGCTTGGTCCGTCGTGATGTGGTGTACTGGGGAAATTATAGTCTTCTCATTAACGTAACTACTGATGGAGGGGTAATCAGTGGAATATATAGGAGGTGGAGGGGTTGGTGGTTAAGACTGCTTTCCTTCCTCTTACTTTGACAGCTAGAAAATGTGGAGAAAAACACGTCCTCTCAGCACCACAGAAGACACTCTACCATGCTGGACATGCTAAGTTGCGCATTAATCTATCTGACGATTGGAGTACGACTGATCTTTAATGTAACTCAAACGGGCGGTCCCCCTTGATCACACTTTGCACAATCTCCCTGCCCCCGCCCCTCCAGCCTACAGTCCTTCAGCATAACAGGGTTGCCTCCTTTTCTAGAAAACCCACTATCACATTGAAACAAATGTCATACCACCAACCTTTAGGCAGAGTCAAGGTAGGTACAATTTTGCCAGCCTTGAGTGGGAAGAAGATTACACGGGTGACGGGGAAGGCTATCTCAGAGATCTTCACATTTCATGACCTTCTTAATGTCTTTCCCAGTCACTTAGAATCCATTTTGATATCGCATTAAGAACTTCCTTTGTATCTCGATCAAAATAGGGCACCCCATATAAAATAGTATAGCCAACTAAACATTTCGTAAGACAGCGAATTTAGAACAAAACAAGACAGCTGTCATATCGGAATTTCGTTGAAATAAATTTTCTTTGTAAATCGCAAACTACTTCTACTTGTATAAAATCTTTTCATAGGTGAGGACACCCCTTCCCATAGACAGTTTGTTAAGCCCCTGGTATACCCTCCCATTAGACCCCTCCCCCTTTGGCTCCCAGGTAAACCTCTCCTTAAGATACCCCTCCACCATGTCGCCAGTTCACAACTGCAAATCGACCACTTCCCCTGAACAAAAGACAAAGTTAGAATAGCAATAATATGTTTGGAAGTTATCTTTATTTCCAACAAAGATATAGGTGAAAATTTTCTACAAATAGTTTCTCACTTACTTGGATGTTGCTCAGGTATGTAAAATATTTATCCGCAAAAATAGATAGCAGCAGAACCAAAGGAATCGAAGACACAGACAATTATCTTTACACGAGTTAATAGCGTTGGTGAGCGAGGTGGGGGAGGGAGGGGGAACCAAACATTAGTTGGACAATGCTGAGAAAGCATGCATTACCCTCTTTGAAAATATGTGGCATAGCGCTGCAGAGTAAATCTAAAATTGTGGATTCATGTTCGATGCGCAACATTAAATCACATGAGTTAAAAACAAGAGTTATTTTCCATTAACTTCTGAAGCCATTTTGCATGTTAAATAGGAAATGAACATAATTTTGCATATTTTGAGAACCAGAAAACTTATAAGCATAGCAACGTAATGTGAAGTCCTGACTGATCTTCGATATTTCATATTTCGCCAGCTTTCTGTTCAAGTTACAATTCTCAAGTTGGTTAGGAAACAAACAACTGGACATGGCACTCATTAAGACCTTACTAAGGGAATATTCAGGTTCCATAAAATAATATATATAGCTACATAAGATAATACATCTGAGTATGTCTGTCATCGCTTAGAATGAGTCCAAGGGAACACCACTAGCATTTGATGATATATGGTTGAGGGTATGAGATACTAGTGCTAGAAACAAGGCATCTTGCAGGATATCCATATCAAAAATATTGCAATTTTAACCAACATACTGAAAAGTAAAAATGATGAAGAGAGAGATGAAATAATTCATCGTTAAGTTTTTACGTGGCTAATGTGCAATTGTAACTACTATTTGCATAATAGCAATACATCACGTAACCATTTTAAGCCAATCAGCATCCAAGATTTCACTATCCATAGCATTACATCACGTAATCATTTTAAACCAATCAGCATCCAAGATTTCACTGTCTGCTACAGGTGATAGATACTTCAGGAAATCTGGCAGAAGCATAACCAGTGTATGCCAACAAGCCAATAGGCATAGGGGTTCCTTACATCTTGATGAGAACATTTTTTCATGGTTTACTTTTAGAGACATTCATTCACAAGGTTTTCACACTGCAAATTCTGGTGACCTCAAATTAGCTTTGACCTCCACAAATATAAAAGGGTTCTTGTACTACAAAAGGTGGATTCACTGGATTCACATACCAAGTATGAATTCATTTTAGACCACCATGTACTTTTGAAATTATTGCCTTCAAAGAGGCCACATACACAGCCTCATGAACTCAAGGAATAAAAAAGAAATTAACATTTTTCGAAGCAATATAATTGAGATGATCATTCACAAAGACAAAGTGTTCAGGCAGAGAGAGAGAGAGAGAGAGAGAGAGAGAGAGAAGTGGAGATAGATGTATTAATACAGACTGTTTGATTTGCTCACTGTCAAAATGTCACAAAATTAAAATAAATTCACCCATACTGACTAATTCAATATATTTACAGTTATATACAACTTGAACTTAAACAATATTGCATTCCCTGATAACTGAAAACAGTCCGCACACACACACACACACCTACATACCCAAACACTGGGAAACAAACATTCAAAGTAATGACTAAAGTAATTGCAACCATACAATGAGCAGAGTATGAGGTGATTTATTTTGCAGATGATTTTTGGTTAATTTATTACAACAGATGATTTCTGCATGTAGATGATGAAATACATAATCTTCTATATGTAACTAAGACAGCTGCGTGTGTGTGCGTGCGTTTGTTTTCTATCTGACCGAGGACTTGAACAAAAGAATTCCAGGTCCTCTGTTGTGATTTCTAAAGAATCACCACGTCCTCGGAAGAATTCTATTGTATGGGGTATTGTTAAGGTTAGGGTACGTGGATTTGAACAATGGAAAATACAATGGGGTCCTCGGTTGGAATGTAATACAAACATGTGTGTGTGTGCGTGTGTGTGGAGGAGTGCAGTCGAGGGGGGGGGGCAGGAGGGGGGGAAGGGGAGGGGGAGAGTTCTGATAAATCGACCTTATAAGAAACAATAAGACATTATAGCCTTAAATAATATGTTTACAAAACAACACAATTTTTTCAAGGACAAATGTTGTTGTATGTCATCCAAACCCTGCTATGCTGTTCATATGGATTTTGGTTTTAGTTATTACAATTTATAAAAAGATGGATTTATCATTAACGTCTAGGTTTGCACCGAGGAGCCGACATCATCGTCGATTCAGCAGTTGAAGGACCCTAGCTCGAGCAGTTTAGTAATTTCCCAATGAGCTAACAATGTTCTTCAAATCAGAGCATTTGTCAAGACTTGTGAAAACTATTTCCAAAGATCCCTCTCATTAGTAAGTTTTTTGATAATGTTACAAGTTATGAGAACAGATAGCACTCGATACTGGGTCAAAGGACATTCATTGCATTTTGGCAAATATTTCTACGGCAGTATGCCTGCAGATGATCCCATTTTAACCTTTCTCCTTTCTTCCTTCGATGCACTGAGACGTTGTGCGTTCTAGTTCTATTTCTGTTCTGATCAAATTCGGTCTACACTTTTACACTTGGTTATACAGGTTAAGGAGACAAGTTAAACATGATAGGTGTCCATATCAGGTGGCTGACTCTGTTGGTGCTTCCCCTGTCTTCCTGTACATGTTGTACACTCCCCTGGGGGGTAGGGTGACCGTTATGTACACTCCCCTGGGGGGTAGGGTGACCATTATGTACACTCCCCTAGGGGGTAGGGTGACCATTATGTACACTCCTCCTCCTCATGCCCTCAGAGAACAGAAACGATGGTAGACTTGTAGCAAGTTCTGGTCGGTGTCACTTGAAAACAAAAGGTTCTCCAAAGTACCGGTGTACTTGCTCACTTGCTTGTGATGCTACGAAAAACAAAAGTAAGAGCCACGTGAGATAAAATCATGAAACAGGATGACAGTAGTAACTGTGTCTACGAGGCAACTAATCTATGACTGTAAGAAGCCCAAATTAATGAGGGTAGAACAAATCAATCGGATCTGGCAATCCTCTTACATTAAGAAGGATATTCAAGAAGGCTTACACCAAATAGTACCATGCTATGTATGTCAATAACAAAAAGGGTTGTTAGTGTAAGAGTGTATGAGACCCTAGAGTATGATACTATAGAATATTTATCTGTATAGAGTTACCAACGACTAAAAAACTTGACTTTAGTTTCTACTTCATCTCACAGACTCTCATAGACTTAAACTTTGGTAATGAACTTGAATGAA
This sequence comes from Apostichopus californicus, assembly GCA_020650975.1. Lineage (NCBI taxonomy): Eukaryota > Metazoa > Echinodermata > Holothuroidea > Aspidochirotida > Stichopodidae > Apostichopus > Apostichopus californicus. The sequence goes on from JAIPMN010048770.1 coordinate 5,162, forward strand.
ACCCTGAATCATGACAAGGAGCTAAGTATTAGAGAACGAGGGCGATGGCAGATATCTCAGCACAGGTAAGTATAAATCAAGGGAAGTAGTCATAACACATACCAGGGTAAAGATCTGTTCTAGTCTCTGTATGGACAGATTGTACCAAGGTGTCTGGAAGCTGGTGCCTTTAGATTCACAAGACACAATGTGCTCAGTGAGAAGGATGATGAATCGCTGCAAGAAAGAAAATCAAAAACGTACAATCATGTAACAACTTGTAATAGCGTAATAATGTAGAAACTTGTAACCGTACAATACATGAATTTGGCTAATGCCATTAGTATATTCAACCCAACCACATGAGATGTTGGTGGAAGAGTGACTGTACAAATACCATGCTACCCCCAACCCAACCACAAGAGATGTCAGGTTGAAGAGTGACTGTACAAATACCATGCTACCCCCAACCCAGCCACATGAGATGTCAGGTTGAAGAGTGACTGTACAAATACCATGCTACCCCCAACCCAACCACATGAGAGGTCAGGTTGAAGAGTGACTGTACAAATACCATGCTACCTCCCAACCCAACCACACGTGATGTCAGGTTGAAGAATGTCTGTACAAATACCATTCTACCCCACTAAAGTGGACTGGCAGTTGAATTATGGATAATGCCATTAGTATATTCAAACCAACCACATGAGATGTCAGGTTGAAGAGTGACTGTACAAATACTATGCCTACCCACTAAAGTGGACTGGCAGTTGAATTATGGATAATGCCATTAGTATATTCAACCCACCCACATAAGATGTCAGGTTGAAGAGTGACTGTACAGATACCATGCTACCCTGCTAAAGTGGACTGGCACTTGAATTATGTATTATCACTTGTCCCTTACACCTCCTATAAATGTACAGCCATATTCTGCTTATAGATCTGACTTTTCAGCCGGACAGAATGACAGATGAACTCGGAATTGCAATTTGGCTATACCTCCTATTTATTAATATGAAGCCATACTTTACTTAATAGACTAACTTGCCCCATGTAAAACTATCCAACTACTGGTCTGGAGTGATAGTAGAACGATAGAATGCAAACTGACCATTACAAACCAATCTAAAGCCATATACTGCTTAACCACTGAGAGGATTAGGGGCTGAGCTATCGGCACATGACCATTAATCCACTTCCTGATCTAAAAGCCTTACAGCACAGCTTCTAGACACACTGTTTTAGGAGAGAGGATGGGTTGCCATGTGACCTTCACACTACAAACCAAATCTTAAACCATATGCTTATTTAATGGTTTGAGTAACTTGGGAATAAACCGTGGCTTTTCATTTGACCATTAGATAAGCTACCAATCTAAAGCTATTTACATTGCTTTGATAGATTGAATGGATTACGAGGTGGACTATGGATTGTCACTTTGACCATTAAATCCATTATCCATTGTAAATAAACTGTTTACAAGTAATGATAGCAGACTAAATCATATAGTTGAAATACCACACACCTAAGAACCAGAATACAAAAAACTATCAAAATGTGACTTGACAAATTTATCCACCAGTCAGACAAAAGTTAACAATAATGACGACCTTACTTGCAGTATGATTAGAAAGAGATTTTTCTGTTCGCTTTGAGCAGCTTCGTAGCTCTCTTGCAGTTTCTCCACCTGACTCTCAGAGGCAGTGTTGGATACGGCGTACTCTTCTCCACTAGTTTCCCCATCCTCCTCCTAGAAGACAGAGACGGGAATATAAATTCAAGGGATGAAGAAGGATCAGAGCATGATTTCAGACTTCCCTGTACTCCAATATATGTCAGTTATGCATGTTGTGTACTCTGAGAAACCACTGTTTTATGAACCTCACAAATTTCAGATCTAGTTCATACCATTAAATGTAAATGTATAATGCATAGAATTATTTTTTTGAGCCTCATAATAACCTACACATTTTTAGGTTACGTTTCCATTGCATTGCTAAATAATGGGCTTCAAAACGTTGTATCCAAAGTGATTCCCTCTCATTTGAGAAAGTCTCTCACCAATACATATTACTGTGATTGGTTTCTTTACATTACTTCATTTATATTTGTGTTCCTTGGTCTGACTGAGTTTTGTCATCACAAAAACCTAACACCAATTGGTTAAGAACATTTTTGTGCCTCATTACAGCTGCTTCAAGTTTTAACCTGACCCATCCCATGACTTTATTCGAGATGCCAACCGTTTTGATTTCACTCAGTTTGTCTGGTAACCCTGAATTAGGTTTATATAAACTCATGGAAAGTCATTCTTATGCTGAGAAACTTGAGGCTTGGCAAGTCGACCCAATGAACTACACTGTCGAGACTTTTTCCACAAACAGTACAGTTGCGACTGGTTTCTTTCCCTGTCGATACTTACGTCTGATTTCTTGTGTTTGACATCTTCTAATTCTTTCTGTAATTGTGTGACCTCCATGTTCATCTTCCTCAGTACACCGTGGAGGATCTCCCAGACGAATCCTTCCGTGAAGTGAACCCTCATGTGCTCCGAGAAAATCCAGTTTATGACGGCTGGGCAACTCACGATCGTAGTGCGGATCAGCTTATCAATGACGACACAGATCATCTGCGAGACGACACAAAAGAAATTACGAAAATATGAGTGACGGACATCGTCTCCGAATTCGTAAATGTGGTTACCTTAGAATAGGGGAGGGGGGTGGGGCATGCTTAGCTGGCTGCAGTATGGAGGGGCTAGGATTGGAACGGAACCTATCATGAGTCACTGCTTTTAGTCTAACTTGCAAAACTCACAATAAAGAGCTCTACTTTGTTCAATCTCTTTTAAGAATCTAAAAACATGACCTAGAATTGGTTCTGTTAGATATAGGACATTTGGCAATTTGGTAATGGGTTATCTATGGGTATCATATAGAAAATGTCACTGGCAAATGAAACTTTGGTTGAAAAAAAGAGACATAAAAAACTATGATTCAAAGTTGATAAGCTGTTTTTGAGCTGAGCTATTTTTTTACCTGCTGGTGATTCTGCCAGAGATCTCGTATTGTCCTCAGCATAAATATCTGGCTCTCTTCAGTGTTTCCAAGTTTCTTGAGCAACGGATGGAATCTACGGAAGAGAAGACATTTAATCTTCAAACATCACCATATATTAACTGTTACAGAATGAACTAATAGAAATAAATCGAAAATGTACAGGAAACCAGGGATATAATGTTATGTTACCCATATTTTATTTTATTTTTTATTTTGGGGGGAGGGGGGTATTAAGTAAATTTCTGCATGACATAACTGAACAGTAGATACATTCATTCTTGTACAGCAGCTCGCTCCATTGGACATGGATGAACATGCTAACTCCTGTAAATCATGAGAGTGGCTTCCCTTAGAACTACATTCAACTATTGTCATTGATCCTAAACTAATCCAGTCTTTCAGACCATATGCAGTTACTGACTAAATTGTAACATGAGTAGCTGAAATAACAGTGATCCCCTCGTCACTAGATTGATAGGTTAACTTCCTCAGCACATCCTATACCACCTTTTGAAGTGCATCATGTGAGTAAAGTTTTCCCTGATGAGTTTGGCAAGAAAGAATCTGATATTTTGAATCTACAAAGAAGAGGATTTCATTATTCAACATCGTAGTTAGGCTCAGATTGGCTTATGATGACAAAATAAGCTGATTTAAATTATTTTATTAAGTAATTTAATTTCTGTATTACTTTATTTCAATAAGCTTTAAAACAACCTTATTAAATTCCCTACTCCCCTAAAAAAAAAAGTTTCATTCTGATATGCAGCTTATCTAATATCTTGCATTAAAGAGGATGCACACCCAAATAGCATCTCCTACTTTGAATGATAGAGATGCTTACGATGACCACGTCCAAAGAAGAAAAAATCTTTCTCAGTGTTGGAAATACCATGTATTCAAAGACATGTCGGGGACACACCATTTTGTCAATGTATGATGTCATAGTGCCACCTGGTGATGAAATCTCTATTTTCCCTTCGTTTTTTCTTCTTTTTACGACCGGAATGAGTTCATAAACAGAGTTGTAATCTAAACAATGCCAATATTATTATAACAGTCTCAATATTTTAGAATCAGTATTGGCAAATTTGATATCTATCAATGAAAATGAACAATCTATTCAATATTTGTAAAAAATTAAAAATCAAAGAACAACTAAGCCAATGATGTCAAATTCTGATTTATTATAGTCTACAGTCTTTTCATAGAGACAATAATATCTTCCAAAACTGGAATTAGATTTTCCTAGGTTGTTTGGGACAGTGTAATCCTAAAGCTACTGAGGATGGTTGGGGTTACTCCTCCTTGAATGTGTTTATGAGTGATGCTATGCTTCTGCCAGAAAATGCAATATCTAGCAATAAATGAAAAAAAACCTAGTTCAGAGTCATGCAGTGTGTATAGATTACTTTAAGACTTACTTGGCTAAGGCACTAAATGTATGACTGAATGACTTCTGTCCCAGGAAGAGAAGACTCTGAACAAAGACATCAATCTTCAGAGGATTGGCAGCCTCTTCCACTAAGATGTATAGAACAAACAGAATCATTACTTTAATTAACATGTCTCATGGATATTAATCTAAATATTATCAATCCCTTTCAATTGATTTAAACCAAGTCAAACTACAACATAGTCCACACATATCCCCACATGCTGGTGTAGACAGAATGACAAAATGTGCTTGGTATTGTGAATTCTGGCCGGCAACCAAGCCAAACATGATTCAGGAGGTATCATTATGTAACTAATTGTTGGATAACTCGGGCAGTAAACTGAAGTCAGAATACCATTCTAGTCAATCAATTCTTTGCCCTTTCAACTTTGCATACAGTTTCCCAATCAATTTTTACTTGGGTTGATTTAGTTTTATTATATTTTGGCAAACAGAGCAAGGAGTTGGGGGTGGGGACTGAGTTCCAGAATTCTGTATCAACAATGTTTTTTACCTTCTCCAGAATTATCATCTTTCTTTGGTCCTGGGATTTGATTCAGTATTTCTTCTACCTGCTCCATTGTTGCTTTGGCTTTGAAGGCCTCAATCAACTTCCTAGAGATTGGTAAGGCAGGAATTTGATCTGAAACAAACATAAAGTATTATGATTCGATTGTCCTCACATCTTGTCTTTTGCCATGAGGGAGTGATTACATTTCATCATCATTTTATCATCAATTACATCATGGCTGTCACGATTTGCAACCACCGAATACTTTAGAGCAAGTAATCAGTAACAACAGTGGACTGTGACAAATTTATCGCTGACCATTACTGCAATATTTTTTAATGAACTGTAGATAAGCCATTAAACACTCCCCCACCACAAAAAAACACCAAATAAAGAACTAAGTTGCTCTTAGTAAGAACTCACTTGTTCTTGATGACATCTGAAATATAAACACTATGTGTGAGCATAAAATGCTTACAATGCAACATGGCTGCAATTTAACTCAATGTTCTCCATTCAAGCAGCTATTTGAAGCAACTCACAAATTTCCTGCAATTTTACCAAAACCTCCAAAACTGATTTTCAAAACACACTCTACATTGAACAAGCTAAAACAGTTCTTAAATCTCTGCAGCAATGAATCCTAAGGTAATATAATGATGCCAATTGTTTCTACGCTTCTAATAATAATGCCCTTTCTCAATACGGCAGTCATCACTAAGTGGCAATGAACTCAGAAATTTTCCAAAAACATTTGACCTTTTCTTCCATTACTTAAAACAAAGGTTGACAAGTCCTGCTAAAATGGCCTGCAAGCATAACAGGCATTTAGTTTACATATTTATCCAACAAAGAGATGCTTTATAAAGATAAGAATAGGGTCTCTGAGATCATTCCTCTTGCATGTAAATAATGCAGGCAAAGAAAATAGAAAACAGTCTCTCACTTGTCTCTTCGTCTATATAGCGAAAGACTGGAGTTGGTTCTTTGGGAATGAGTGGTTCATATTTATCTGGAAGAGTCTCAACCAACCTTTGATGGTATGACAGCCTGAAAATTAAAAAAACAGTCATCTTTACGGTTAGTAATGTGCTGTTCGCTGTACTAGCTGAAACAATTTACTACACAAAAGAAGGGAATTCACACTACCACACTGGAAAGATGTTCAGAGCGAAGTTGATGAAAGTACAACCAAGGAAACTTAAATATATATTCCTCAACAAATTGGTAAAAGTAACTAACAGAATTCATTGCCACCCTGTTTGCAAAATGGTCAAACTCAGACAAATCGGGCCAATTTTATCATTATATTTGCATAACCAAATTTAAATTAAGAATAAAACTGAATGCTACAATTCTGATTCCACAAAATCGCTGTAATCTTTGCTACCGAAGGCTAAGAAGCTGCTTACCTTGGTTCATGAGAAGACAAAACAGACTAGGTGTCGAGGGTTAAATTGCAAGGGACACTGTAATAACACATAACCTGAAATCGTCCTAAGAAATAATTCACAGTAAGTTTTTAACCACATCAATTGACCAGCTATGTAACAATAACTCCGAACGGCTCAATATGCCACAATTGCCGTGGACTTAGCTTATATATACAGGCCTGATTTATGATTCTGTCGGTGTTTCCTGATGCAAATACGAACATACCGTAAACATTTCTGGAGGACCTCATGAATGAAGACAGGCTTGGCATCCTCTGGTTCCTTCTCTGTGCAATCAATCCTGGGAAAATGAGAAGCAAATCATATCCAGAAGCCTTTAAAAATCTGATATCAGTCTTTATCTACTCTTGATATGCTTCAGTTGGACTGTTGAAATACAAAACATCTCAAAGGACACAAGCAAACAGCCTACAACTAACAAATGAACATTTGTTCAGCACAAATGCAAGGAGACAAAGAAATCGGCCAGACACTAACACAAGCAAACACCCAAGCCAAAAATGAATGCAAACCTCTTAACTTAAATGAATGCAAACATCCCACTATAAATAAAAGCAAACATCTTTGCATTAATGAAAGCAAGTTGTCAACTATATTTTATGTTTTTGATATTATAAGCTAATAATGATCTAACATCATGTGTTTGTAAACATGTCAAGAAATAGTAACTAACATAACAACTTTTGCACACTGCCACGTGAAATTTCTCCACAATGACAAAATATTAGCTCTTGGCAGGAACATGACTTAATTTCTCACCATTCATCCCAACTCCATCGGAACTGAAAGTTGCTGAGATGGTGTGAGAACCATCGGACGAATCTCTCCGTACAGGTCAGGTTCATATGTTCTACTCTCTCGTATAACATCTCAGTCGCTTGAGCAAGCTGCAAAGAATATTTATCCCATTACATAAAAGTGCAGTTTAGAAATTGTTTTCCTGTATCATATCTTTCCTCTGCTAAGTGGGTATCAACATTGCTTGAATGAAAAGTTAAAATATAATGGTCTTTAATGGAAGATACGGTTAAATACAACTTGGAAGACATGGCAAAATGGCCGTAATATTTTATAATGTTTGCAACACAATGATGAGGATTTTTTTTCAGAAAATTTTGTAGCATATGTTTGCATAGCAGACCTACTTTTTTCATGGTGGGGTAGACTACATTACAGCATTTTCACCTCCTAAACCCCCCCCCCCTCCCGCCCCCACATAAAGAAACTGCATATTACTGAAGTCTTTCATTACTGTTAATTCCTACTGATTCAATAAACTTTTACAGTTGCAAGAAAATATCCAAAATAAGGTAAAAGGTTCACAGTTGACATGTGACACCTTGTAGCAAACAGCAAAAACAGGGAAATTTTACCACTTGAGGGAGAAAACCTGGTTGTAGTTTGCAAAGTTCCAAGAGCAGGGAAGCATGAAACACCTCAAGGTTTGCAGGGTCCGGTAGATTGAAGAGGCTACTGAAGACGACCTCTATGATCATGTAATGGTACGGGAACCGATTCTTGGCGTGGAAACCCACTAACTGGGCAGCGCTGAAAACATCATAGAGAAAAAAAAACAGCATTGCCATGATTCAACTCACATGTTATGGAACTAGATAATAGAAGGAAAACCATTCCAAGGCCTTGCTATCAAGTTATTGTTACATCAGTAGCATATTACAATGCAACCCCCTTGGTCTTTCAAATTCATCATAATATTCAAGATTTGCACCAAGGACAAGATATCAAGTATTACAAATGTAGATTGTGATTTGAAAAGACTAAGCACATGTGTGCAATTTATGTTTTGCAAGAAATATTGTACAATTTTTTACTAACATAAATTAGATCGGTTTGAGGTGCATATAAACGGTAGCATAGGGTTACACAAAATCATATGACCACAAGCTTGTTCCACAACCTGAAATGAATGAGAGGTAATGGAGGTATTAAAAAGGACAGAAAATAAATGGCCTGCCCTATAACATTATTCTATCATCAACGAAAGAGCCACTCTCCAGAGGGTTTCTTAAAACAAGGAAGCAAATTTCTTTTTAATCTTCACTCAGTGCTTTAAACTAAGATGAGGTGAACTGACAGCTACAGATACAAAGAACAGCCTAATGTGTGATTCACAACTATTCTCATCTTTGACTCTTGTACTGGGATATTGTACTTCATTAGCTACATTGTGCACAATGTAAATATTTACTTGATCTCAATTCAATTTCAAATGTATTTCTCATTATGTTTGTACTAACCAGGGCACACTCCCTATGGTCCTGAATGTGGGTGGCATAAGGGTAACATCATTTAAAGTTAAATTATTTCATCTTGGGGGTTGAAGTGACAGAGAACTATTGTGGGTCATGTTTGCGTGTAAATGTGTGTGCCTTGTTCACTAACCTAGTGTGGGCAACAGGCTGAACACATTCCAGTGACAGCCTTTCAACTGTTTGGCATGCAGACAGACATACAGACATATAAAGTTTTTTGAAAGATGGCACAAGCACTGTCTCAGAAAGTCAATCAAGCTAATATGATGTCACTGGAAATAACCTGCTGGTTGATTATAAGTCATTTCCTGCAAAGAATTTCACTATGCAGGCTGCTATTATGTAACACACATATGTTGCTAAGTATTGATGTGGTTTTGAGAAGAGAATCAAAATTACCAGTCTTTCCTGTCCAGGTAAACTTGTAAGACTCTTGACAAGCAATCCTCCACCAGATATCTATTGATGGTATTAGATCCAGGAAGAGCAGGACCCTAAGAAAAACAAAACGAAAGCAAGAAACTTTGACCGACCAGTGGATGAAACTCTACTCAACAGCTGGTGATATGATTACGAGTGTACATGCTCTTACACTGAATTCACAACAAGGTGGATCCAAACTACCAATGAATATGACAATATCCGTGTCTCTCATTTTATTCAAGCATTTTTTGTTGTTAACCAAAAGTCGAACATTTTGTTGTTTAGTGAAAGTCTCGACTGGACTTGAATTTTCCAGGTTTCGTGCAAAATATCCAGTCATTGAGACATGGAGTTAAGTCTTCCCTGATACTACTGGCATTGCTATGCATTTTTTGTACCTTTATCATTAGAGCCGACTCAGACACTGATTCGTGCCTCCCCTTCAAATAATAACTTTCATTTTATGAAGAAATGTCAAAGTGATGGGTGACAGATAAGAGTAGTTTGAGGATCATCCCAGCCCTGCCCTCTCATGGCTTACAATCCTGCACAGAGATGTCGCACAAGTAAAT
>JAIPMN010048902.1:0-15140 GCA_020650975.1 Apostichopus californicus
TAGACATGCACATTTCGCAAATATATTTGTATCATATAATATGACACATTTTGGAAGTTTCCTGTATTAATCATAATTGCCTGAATGCTACATAACGAGATTTGCATTAGTGAGGTAAGGTTATTCAATGTAGTTTGTGTTTGTGTGGTCAAATATGACAACTTGTTAGAAAAAGTTACAATAATAGTAACTTACAGATTTCGTATTACATTAGTATAGTTTATAATGTCAAGGTCATAAACGTTAATCAACACATGCGCTAGTGAATAATGTACTCTCTGAATACTATAACACATCTGTCTAGCAAAGATATTGATTTAAAAAACTTTCTCTTCTTCGAAGGAGCATCGCTGGGAAGTGGTAGGCATTTTGCTTCTAATAGGTTTTACTATATAAGTTTCAAATTTATCCAAAACAAATTGATAAAGCATAGCACTAAAATACTAAAACTAGATAAAAATTGATCACGCAGGGCAGTTATAGCAGGCAGAAGCATATGATATGGTGAAGAAATGAACATAAAAAGGGTGTAAAAGACCAATTATGTGTGTGATCAATAATTATGGTAATGATATGTGTTAAATCTGACCAGAGTAATATTGCTAACTAAGTACACATCGAGTTAACTTTAAATAAGATATTCACTAACCATTATTAGGTCTCTCTTATATTGTTCGGTAAGCACATTACGACGGCACTCTTCCGCTTTAGCATTTAACTGGCTTGATTGTGATATTCTTATGATTTTTAAAAATTGTAATAGTTTCCTGTATTGTCAGAGTTTTTACCATACACATCTAACACGAGTTACACGCCAAAATGAATTTCTTCAGATCATTTTATTTAAACAGAACAAGTCTTATATCCAATTAAATCATTCATATTAATACTTAAATGATTTATTTATTAGGTCTTACGATCTTTCTTCGTGTTCAACTTCACTGGCGAATACAAAGTAATATTATCAAGTTCACTGACACGATGTCCATTTATAACAACTGCAACTACTGTTAAAATGAACAACGGCTGATAATCGATTTCTGTGAGGACGTGAAAAAAGGGAAACATTGTAAAAGATGGATTAAAATATAGGCGGAAACATTTCTGTGCATGGCGTGGATGGATACTGAAACGAACTGATGCACGCCTGAGGCCAGTGATGGAGTGTATAGAAGAACACGTCGTGTATTTAAAACTGGGTTAAGGAAACTGATATGGAAACTGTACAATTAACTTTTCTGGGGAAAAGAGCCCAGTGACTTTGATGACGTGAATGTGAGGTATGCCCAGCCGACAATTGCCAAAGGAAATAACTCAGATTGATAGGCGATAGTTACTTCATGTCACGTGAAACTGGATACACTTAGAGAAGTTCGATTATATTGTTTCCATAATGTTGACCATATAAACGGCGTAATTATGGGCGACCAGAAAGTTTACCTGAAGTGAACATAACCAGTAGTAGTTTTAAGTGGTTTGAAAAGGATACGCTGCCACGTTGGGGATAATCGAGGAATCCATCCTTATTTAAACTTTAATGCAGTTGAGCGACTGACTGTCTACTTTTCATTTATATTAATCACACATAGTAATATATATAAGTAGCATATTCTCATGTATTCTCATGTATAAAACGAAGCACACTATAATGAACTTCGTATTCCATTGTTTTGGTGTTTCGTGTTACAAAAACAGTGACAACTCAATCGTGCAATGTATGTTTGCACTCACGCACTCATCTAATCATTATATCACCCAGTAAATCTATCATTCACCCATCCATTCGCTGCAACACTCAGGGTTGAATTTCTCTGATAATGCTCCCAATGACGTTTACAAGTTTTCTACATAAAGTTGGGGTTTAATTTGTCCACACTAACAACGTTGTAATAGTATAATAAGACTGAACAGTTTCTCATGTAATCATTTGCAAGTTAGGAACTAGGTAGTATGCAATACCTTTACTCTGGTGGAGTCCGTTCTTGTTGTCCTTCTTCATCGCCCTGTAATTTTTTAAAAAGGGTATTTATTCAATGTGCTTAATAATTGTGTTATACTTTTTAGTCAGTTTGCTCTTAACCGTTTTAAATTCTTCTTCTTTTTTTCTACTCGTAGTTAAAGGAACGAATACATAGGAAACATATAAACTTTAAAATATATTACATTATTACAAGAATACATATTCCACTTCTGTATGATGTAAATTCTTGTTGTTTATTTGCTTAAATATACAAAGTAATGTTCGCAAATTGTTATGCGTATAGTCTCAACCTTGTGTTCAAGTTATTCTTGTATTCCCGTTACTGTTTATTGGTCTTAACATTAATCCACTATGCTTAATTCATATTAAAGTCATAATTCTTTTTCTTTTTGTTGAAGGGGTGGGGACAGATGGGGGTTTACAGTCGTTTTTTTTTCCATTGATGTACATATAGCATATAAAAATAGACCGATAAATAGTACAGGATTCTGACTGAAACGTACAATTTTCATACTAAGAATAATAATTTAAAAATAAAGGTTAAACTTCAAAAACTAAGGTGATCACGTTTCATTTGCTTTTGCTTCATCAATTTACATGCACTTCTTCCATTCTTTAAATGAATAATTAGATAATGTATACTGTTAGTGCCGTCTAAATTCAATTGTCTTTATTTCAAGTTATGACGATTGAATTATTAGCAATTCAGACATTTCAGTAGCATTCATAAAAAAATACTCAGTCGATGGATGTTAAACATTTAATGAATTTATAGATGGAAAATTTATATTAATCAAATAAAAAAATCGATGCAAACCTGCGAAGAATCCGTCGCCTGCTTTAGTTTTTTATGTGTAGACTCAAGTTCCTTCTCAACTGCCTGGTCAATAAGAATGAGCAAAACAGACATTTCAGTAACATTAAAAAACATAGTGCACAATCTATAAATGTTAAATATTAAATAAATTTACTGTTGGTAATGAATATTAATGAAATAAAACCTCAACGTTTATATCCTTGAATTAAAAAACACGCAATACACTCAGATTTTTGCGTTATTTTGTATTTAAATGTAAAACTAATGTCTTTTTTTTTCTTACTGGAGTATATTTTACGCAGTATTTGTGTATTTTAATACTGTTTCCACTTACATTTAAATGAACTTCTTCCATCATTTGAAAGAATTATAAGAACATATAAACCGTTAATGCCATCTTCTGGATGAGTAGCAAAGCAGACATTTCAGTAGTACTATCAAAAAAATACTCAATCAATGAATGGTAAAGATTAAATGAATTTACAGATGGGAAATTAATATTAACCAAATTAAAAATAATCGATGCAAACCTGCGAAGAATCCGTCGCCTGCTTTAGTTTTGCCTGTGTAGACTCAAGTTCCTTTTCAGCTGCCTGGTCGATAAGAATGAGCAAAACTGACATTTCAGTAACAATTAAAACATAGTACACAATATATGAATGGTAAATATTAAATAAATTTACAGATAGGTAATGAATATTAATGAAATTAAAAATAATCGATGCAAAACTGCGAAGAATCTGTCGCCTGCTTTAGTTTGCATGTGTAGACTCAATTTACTTCTCATATTCCTGGTCAATAAAAGTTAGCAAAACAGACATTTCAGTAGCAAGTATATAAAAATGTCTTAATCCATGAATGTTAAACATTAATTAATTTACAGATGGGAAATTATTTTTAAACAAATAAAAATAATCGATGCAAACCTGCGAAGAATCCGTCGCCTGCTTTAGTTTTTCATGTGTAGACTCAAGTTTCTTCTCACAATCCTGGTCAATAAGAATGAGCAAAACATATATTTCAGTAGCAATTATATAAAAAGTATTCAAGCGATGAATGCTCAACATTACATGAATTTACAGATGGGAAATGAGTGTTAATCAAATTAAAAAATCATCGAAGCAAAACTGCAAAGATTAGAATCATTAGAATTCTCGAGTGTGCCCATTTAATTAGTACTATATGCCACAAACATCTGCAAACGTCTAATGATAATCGTTCATGTTCTTCTATTTATCATTATCTATTTTAAATTATTTTGATGCTTATTTAAATCCACCGTCGTCTTCTAAAATTCAATTATCTTTAAATCAAGTTATAACGATTGAATTCTCAATTTTTTTGAAATACAAGAAGAAGGGAGATCATGTGTCATTGCTTTCTCGTGATACATTTAAGTTAATTTCTTGCAATAACATAAAATGAATAATTAAAAAGTAAATACCTGTAGTGCTTTATCCTTTTTAGTCAATTCTCTCTTAGCTGTGTTAATTTCTTCGTCTTTGTCCTACTCGTAGTTAAAGGATCGAATACATAGAAAAAAAATATAAAGAATTTCAACATATATTCTATTATAACAAGAAAGCATATGAAAACAAACCGATAAATAACAATGATATTGACAGAAACCTACAATTATAATGCTAAGAATGTTAAATTTAAAATTAATTGTAAAAATTCAAGAAAGCATATATTGTGTCATTTGCTTTTGCTTGATTCATTTAAGTTTACTTCTTGTATTATTTAAATGATATATTAGAAGTGTATACCGTTAGTGTCTTCTCCTTTTTATCCAGTTCGTCCTTAACCTTTTGAAGTTGTGTTGTTGTATTCTACGCGTAGTTATAGGAACAAATGCAGATGAAAGATGAATACACTCAACAAATATTACATGATTGCAAGAATTATTTTGAAGCGATACAAACAATTTAAAATAACCACTCAATTCGTAGCTTTTAATTTTCAAATACCAATTTAAGACGGGTTGAAGATGAGACTCTTTTATCTCTGGACTCTTTTCGTTAATGCAATAGATGTTCAACGTTCCATTATCAGCAAAGGATACATCTATTTTCAACTGTTTCTTTTCAACAATGAGAAATTATCGAAGCAAAACTGTGAAGAATTCTTGGCCTGCTCTAGTTTTGCTTTTGTAGACGCAAGTTTCTCTTCACATTCCTGGTCAATGAGATTTAGAAAATGGACATCCCAGTGTCAATTAAAAAAAAGGAATCAGTCGATGAATGTTTCACATTGAATGGATTAACAGATGGTAAATTAATATTAATCAAATAAAATCTAAACGATATTTTATCACTTAATACACAGCATTTCTTATTCATTTCAAAGAATTGATGTCTTTTATAATGAATAACTGAACATTTAATATCTGGAGTGCTTTATCCTTTCAGTCAATTCTCTGTTAACCGTTTGGATTCCTTTTCTTGTTTTCTACTCTTAGTAATAGTAACGATTGCCAAAAAAAAACATGTGGACTTTCAACATATATTATATTATTACAAGAATGCATATGCCACTCATGTATGATGTTAATTCTTGTATTTTTTACCTTTTTAAATTATACAACAGATAAGTTTAGCAAATTGTCATGAACTTAGTTTGAACCTTGTAATCAAGTTATTCTTCTCTTACTGATAATGTTTATTGGTCTTAACATAAATTTGTTAAGAAAATATATTATTACAAGAATATATATTCCACTTATGTATGATGTAAATTCTTGTTGTTTATTTTTTTAATGATACAAAAGTCATGTTCGCAAATTGTTATGCATATAGTCTCAAGCTTGTGTTCAAGGTATTCTTGTCTTCCCGTTACTGTTTATTGGTCTTAATATGAATCAGTTATGCTTAATTCATATTCAAGTCATTTTCTTTGTCTTTTGGTTGGGGGCGGATAGGGGTTAAGAGTCGATTTTGCTTCCATTCATGTACATATAGCATAAAAAATAGACCGATAAATAACACAGGGTTCTGACTGTAACCTACAATATTAATACTAAGAATAATAAGTTAAAAATAAAGGTTAAACTTCAAAAACTAAGGTGATCATGTTTCATTTGCTTTTGCTTGATCCATTTACATTTACTTTTTCCATTCTTTAAATGAATAATTATAAAATGTATACCGTTAGTGCCGTCTTCCGGAAAAGTAGCAAAACAGACATTTCAGTAACATTCATAATAAAGGACTCAATTGATGAATGTTAAACATTAAATGAATTTATAGATGGGAAATTTATATGAATCAAATTAAAAATAATCGATGCAAACCTGCGAAGAATCCGTCGCCTGCTTTAGTGTTGCCTGTGTAGTCTCTAGTTCCTTTGCAACTGCCTGGTCAGTAAGAATTAGCAAAATAGACAATTCAGTAGCAATGAAAAACATAGTTCACACTATATGAATGTTAAAAATTAAATGAATTTACAGATAGGAAATGAATATTAATGAAATAAAAACTCAACGTTTTTCATCCTTGAATAAAAAACACGCAATACACTCAGATTCTAGCATTATTTTGTATTGATATGTAAAAATAATGTCTTTTTTTCTTACTAGAGTATATTTTACGCAGTATTTGTGTATTTTAAAACTGTTTCGACTTACATTTAAATTTACTTTTTCCATTCTTTAAATGAATTATTAGAAAATATAAACCGTTAGTGCAGTCTTCTGGAGAAGTAGCAAAGCAGACATTTCAGTAGCATTTAAAAAATACTCAATCGATGAATGTTAAACATTAAATGAATTTACAGATGGGAAATTTATATGAATCAAATGAAAAACAATCGAAGCAAACCTGCGAAGAATCCGTCGCCTGCTTTAGTTTTGCCTGTGTAGTCTCTAGTTCCTTTTCAACTGCCTGGTCAATAAGAATTAGCAAAACAGACATTTCAGTAGCAATTAAAAAACATAGTACACAATCTTTGAATGTTAATATTGAATGAATTTACAGATGGGAAATGAATATTAATGAAATATAAAATCAACGTTTTTTATCCTTGAATAAAAACACGCAAACATTCATATTGTAGCATTATTTTGTATTTTAATGTAAAAAATAATGTCTTTTTTTCTTACTAGAGTATATTTTACGCAGTATTTGTGTATTTTAACACTGTTTCCACTTACATTTAAATTTACTTCTTCCATTCTTTAAATGAGTTATTAGAAAACATAAACCGTTAGTGCCGTCTTTTGGAGAAGTAGCAAAACAGACATTTCAGTAGTATTATAAAAAAGTACTAAATCGATGAATGTTAAACATTAAATAAATTTACAGATGGGAAATGAATATTATTCATATAAACTCTAAACGATGTGTTATCCTTGAATAAAAACACGCAATACACTCAGATTCTAACATTATTTTGTATTTAAATGTAAAAATAATGTCTTTTTTCTTACTAGAGTATATTTTAGGTAGTATTTGTGTATTTTAACACTGTTTCCACTTAATTCTGAGCTTTCATATACCAATTTAAGACAGGGTGAAGATGAGAATCTTTTTTCTCTGGACTCTTCTGTAAAAGAAATACATTTACAAGTTTCCTTCATCAGCAAAGGAGAAATCATTTTCAATTGTTTCCATGTTCTTCTAATAAGCATTATCATATTTGTGATATTTTGATCAATATTTATATCCACCGCCGTCTTCAATAGTCTTTAAATCAAGTTATGTAGATGGAATTATCAATTCTGTTCTTAAAAAACAAGAAAGAGGGAGATAACGTGCCATTTCCTTTCTCGTGATTCATTTAAGCTTATTTCTTGCAATCACATAAAATGAATAGCAAAAAAGTAAATACCTTTAGTGCTTCTTCCTTTTTATTCAATTCTCTATTTGCCGTGTTAATTTCATCTTCTTTTACCTACTCGTAGTTAAAGGAGCGAATACATAGAAAAGATATAGAATTTCAACATATATTCTATTATTACAAGAATGCATATGCCACCAATGTATGAAGGAAATTCTTGTATTTGTTTTGATTTTCTTTTCAAATTATACAACAGATAAGTTCAGCAAATTGTCATGAATTTAGTTTGAACCTTGTGACCAAGTTATTTCTTCTCTTCCCGTTACTGTTTATTGGTCTTAACATAAATTTAAGTATTTACAAGATATTAGAGTAACATTACTATGTAGATTATCCGTTACCATTTAATTATATGTTTTCTGGAAGAAACGTCTCCTGGGGCTTAAATTTTGAAAATGAGTACTCCAGTGGCAATTTAAAAATAAAGTACTCAATCGATGAAGTTAAACATGAAATGAATTTACATATAGAAATTGAATATTAATCAAATAGAATCTAAACGATATTTTATCGTTGAATACAAAAATAAATGCCCTCAGGCTATAGCATTTCTTTGTATTCATATGTAAAAACTGTCTTTTAGTCCTTACTATATTGTTTAGTTTATGCAACATTTATGCTCACAATTAGTATAAATCTAATCCTCATGTGTGTCATTTCCTTTCTCGTGATTCATTTAAGCTTATTTCTTGCAATCACATAAAATGAATAGCAAAAAAGTAAATACCTTTAGTGCTTCTTCCTTTTTTTCCAATTCTCTATTTGCCGTGTTAATTTCATCTTCTTTTACCTACTCGTAGTTAAAGGAACCAATACATAGAAAATATAAAGAATTTCAATATATATTATATAATAACAAGAATGCCACTCATGTATTGAGGAAATTCTTGTATTTTTGGTTTTTGTTTTAAAGAATTTCGTTTAAAACTTGTGTTAAAGTTATTCTTGTATTCCCGTTACTGTTTATTGGTCTTAAAATGAATCTCTTGATGAGTATTAACAAGTTTTTAGAGTAGCACTAATATGTAGATTATCTTTTACTTTTCAATTCCATTTTTTTCACGGCAGAATTGTCTCCTTGGACATAAACACAATAGACTATATATTGACCATATATACCAATAGACCATGATACACATGATTGAAAATGAATAAATATATAGGAGATATATTAGAGTGTAGCTGATCACTTATGCTTAATTCATATTCGAATTGTTCTTTGTCTTTTTGTTGTAGGGTGGTGGGCGGGGAGGGGGGGCAGGGGTTGGCAGCGGAATTTTTACCAATAATATACATAATTGATATGAAAATAAGCCGATGAATAACAAAGGATACTGGCGGAAACCTACAATTTTAATGCTAAGAATACTAAGTTCAAAATTAACGGTTAAAATTCAAGAAAGAATGTAATAATGTGTATTTATCTTTTGCAAAATTCATTTGCGTTAATTTCTTGCATTCTTAAACGAATTGTTAGAAAGTATTTACCTTCAGTGTCGTCTCCTTCTAATTCAGATCGTTGTTATATTTGCAAGATCATCGTTAAACTAATTTGTTCATTTCAATGTTATTTTTTAATTAAGATAAAGAATGTACCTAACATATTTATCATTCTAAGAAAAGAACTGAAGAAGGAATTTAAACATGATCTGAAATTACAAAAGTAGTACGCATGCTCTACTTATGTTATTTATTTAAACAAAATATTGATGATGAACGTGTTTCATAATATATTTAAATGATTGTTTTTCTTTCTCAATATCGGATTGCTATATTCACAGCAAATGTTCATTTAATACTTTTTGTAATAAAATTATGGATGTGCCCTTCATAATTAACATTGTAAGATGAAGAAACTGAATGTAATATATTTAAAAGTTACACAACGGTTTCATTAATTGTTCTAGGTAAATAATCAAAGTAATTGATGGAATATAGATGTTTCATTACGTTGAGTTTGTGGTAGAGCGCCTTAACATATACCAAACTTTTACCAAATTTGCAGAAGTGAAAATGTACCTAAATATTCATACATATAAGCAAAGCTAGTTTGACAGTAATTACATGCGTAATTCGTGTCAACTTACAATGACTGATATGGGCATTGTATAGATTGTGTCAACGGTCAAATCCGATCGAAATTTTGAAACATACACATCAAATAAAATAAAAAAATAACATAGTACTGTTCCAAATTTGATACCATCTTTTTTTAAGAGTCACCTATGATAATACATGGACATGAAATTGTAACCAAGTGATAATGATGTTATTACGTCAAGTGAATTAACAAGAGTCACTTCGAAAGGAAGTAAATACTGCATGACCTCGGGGCAAAAGTTGTTGAGAAATCTGCTCTTTACTGTCTGTGTTTCAGAGAAGAACATAATGCTACAAAAGTCACGATATGCAACATCTAAATTGGTATTCTTTTTAAACTAATGAACAAACCTCAAGTAATGTTTCCGTTTCGTCTAACCTGTTGGAGAGGTTAAACACGGGAACAAAATGTTAAGTTATCTATACCAGCCGATAAAGTAGCTTTTTTCAGTTTAACCATCAATGTAAGACAACGCTGCTAAACTAGCCTAGTATTGATGTTAACAATATTCCAGCTGTTCAATCAATCAAAATCTTGTTGATAGCTTAAAATATCGAATAACAGAAAGCTTTGTTAAACTGAGAAGTTAGTTAAACTAATGAACTAAAAAAATCGAGTAATATCGACGCATTTGCCAGACAAACGAATCTGCTCATTTGTCAAGTTCTCATGACGCTATGTTATGTTCGTTTCGAAACACATAAACAACTTAAATACGGAACCAATTCGTTGTTATTGACAAAAATACGATCAAGTCTGGGATTTCTTGTGTAAGCAGTTAAGGAATTTAGTAGTTTTAATAGGGAGCGATAAAATTACCTACAAAACTTTCCAAAAAGAAGAGGTCTTACATTTGGCTCTTTTCTGTATATTTCTTCCATATCCCTGAAATTTAAGAAATAATATTCAATCAATTAATCAAAAGGACCATCGTGAAAAGTATTTGAAAGTATTGGTAGGTTTTAATTTACATACCGTATAAACAGATCATTAGGGAAACAATAACAACTATAAGCAGAACAAGGGCGATGATCCATATGGCTGATGATTTAACTGATGAGAGAAAAAAAAATCAGTTTTGTTACGATTGACTCATTTCACTGTGTAGCATAAAGATGCAGACAGAAAAATACCAGACACAAATATAATTTATAAAATAAATAAACATATACATAAACATATAAAAAATATAAAAATATAAAGAAGGATAATCATTGGGTTATATGAATGGGTGGATGGTGGATAAACTGACAGATATGCAGGCAGACATCCTAACAGACGAACATCTGACTGGGTGGATCAATGGAGAAGAAACGTCCTAAGTTTACCTGCAGCTGCTTGTTGTGTAGTTGTATCTGTTCTGTTCAGTCTGACATGGGCAAATCTTCCACATGTTTGACCATCTTTATTATCAACAGCTTCACATGTCAGAGGTAATCCAAACTCATTCGGCACCGTAATTGTTTCTGATACTGTACTGGATTCTTCATTCAAGGGATGTTCATTAGAAACAGAATTAATCTCTTTTGAACCATTAAACCATTTCAGAGATAACGATGATGGGCCACCTTTTGCCATACAAGTTAATTTCGTTTCCTTGGAGGCTTCCACTTGAAGAGTGCAACTCTTACTTGGTTCACACTGTTCGATTCCGAATGTGAAATCTGAAAAACAGTATATGTAAGAATATAACAAATGCAACAGAAAATCAATGATGGAAGGTTTGTTGCAATTTTCGAAAATACGAAATACTGAATGTGTCACACAACACTTACGTAACAACCAGTTAGAGCCCATAATAATCGAAAATAGTCTGTAAAAATTTACACTACCAATCACATTGCTACCAGCAGTCAGTTCATACAAACCCACAACCCACGTGGTAACAATAAGGGGTGATTTATTTACAAGATTATTATGATATGATGTTTATTGTGTACATATCAATATATTTCCAAGCATGTTTTCAATATTTACCTACGATTTACAGTACTGTGGTACACAGTAGACATTTGTTTACACCATTACTTACCATTCACCGTGACCTCAATTGACACAGCCCCGCGACAGTTGGTGTTTTCTGATACAATTCTGCAATGATATCTCCCCCCTTCTGCTAGGGTAACATTGTAAATGACGAGACTACCATCCTCATTCACTAAATATTTCTCCGAATCAGAGCTAGGGATGCCAAGCACCATTGATGCTACGCTCTGGCTAGTTGCAAAATCTTCCCCTTTACTCCAGAAGTAAGCCGTCTCATCGCCTTTTGGTACACACGGCACCACTGCTGTTTCACCTTTCTCGATGGAGAATACTGGCCAGTTTGAAAGAGCTGGTTGAACTAGAATAAATGTATGTACAAGTTTTATTTGGTTTTTGAATACATGATTTAGAAGTTTTATTTTCCCTGCTTAGTCTGAACGATGCGACTGTTTTTTAATCATCATTGCTTGCTTGTATGGATACAAAAACAATTAATTCTTTAACTCAAACCCAAGTAATATGAAAACGCAATGTGATATTGTTGAAAACACTACTGTGCAGGGGAATTGTGCATTGAAGCGTGGATCATTAGCTATAGAAATATAGTACTTAGCAGAGCTTTTTTGAAGAATTCAGAAGTTGAGGGTGTTGGGCGGGGAGGAGTTTAGAGGTGCAGTTCAAAACAAGGGACATTCACCAGCTTTATTATATTACATACTGTCACCGGAGGATCAATGATTTTATGAAGAAGGCTGGGTGATAATTAGATTATTGCAGTGAACTCCTTTTTAAGGAGAGAATCTGGGAAAATTCTTCTTATGAACTTATATGCTGTCTTGTGCACTTTTAAAAAGTACTTAGTTCTGTTGTTAAGTAAAACGCAATATATTGCTTAAAAGGGAATTTTATTTCTTCTGTTGGTAAAAAGGGGAAGGGTGGCAGACGCAATTTCAAGAATCAGGTCGAAGGTTTTGATATGAACAGTTTACATTCCGATTTAACAAATCGCATATCCGATAAATTGAGGGAAGATGGTCAAACTTGAAAAATTAGATAAAAAGAAGTTACTATTTTCAACTTCCAATTTTCGCCATCGTAGCATCTACAAATTTGGCTACATTTCTGCTTGTTTACACCCTAAACTCTACCGGTTTTATGGAGCTACATGCACATTCTCATAGCTTTCTACTTCACTGCTCTATCATTTTGTTTCATTAGTGGGAAGGGGGTGCTCGGGTTGATCGGGGGTATGGTTGGGGGTAGCTCGGTTTGATCTGGGTAGGATTTGAGATGGTAGGTAGGGTGTTGTTGTCGGGATTCGTATTATTTCATACTTTTTGTTTTGTCTTGTTTACTTTCCCTTTAATTTGAGTATTTCATTGGTGTTTTCTATGTATTTCGAACTTTCATTGCTGTTCATATTTTGTGCAACGAGTTCTATTTGATTTTGTAGTAAAACAAATAATCGAAACGTTTTTATAAATATATGAAGGTAGCATTTTTACGGGTGTTGTCACAACCAAGCATAACAACGTTTCATTGATTTCTTTTCACATATGAATTAAGCTGGTTTATTCGTCTAATGTGCTAAATGCAATATCACATTCTTTTGATTCAAGAATCTCTGAATTGACATAAGTTCTTTCAAATGCGCAGTTTATCTTCACACTCCTATCTCATATAGAAGCCGATATGTTAGTTTATAGTCTAGGGTATAGAGTCCAATGTGCAAATCTTTATTGATGTTCATGGGAGCAATATATAAGATTTAACACAAAACATTGGGTAAAAAATATAAGAAGGCGAATAATTGACATTGGAATTATCCAATTAGTAGAAATTAGTATCTAAACTTTGAGGAGCATTTTTTTAGGGGGCGGGGGAGGTGATGGGCAAATATCTCCACTGGGGGACACTTTTTAGTATGTAAAAAAACTCATGGAAAAGTACATCCACAAAGATCAACAAAGATCTGACTAGATTTAGTTCGAAAACTATTGAAATCAATTAATGCATTTGTTGGGACTACACATATTCTTGCTCTGACTGTAATCTTCTTATCACATGCTACCGATTTATCAGCACGGTTTAGTCTTTACTGTGATTCAAAAGTTTAAGATTGACAGTAGTTACTGTAATCTCTGTGTGAATCAATTAAATCAGTCGATTAATATCCGTGATATTATTCAATATTAGTATAGGCCAAGTTAATAATTATTGAACTAAAAAACTACATAATGAAACTAAATGAAATAAATGATAAGCATTCAACCCTATGAGCGACGTTCAAGACAATTGCACATTCAAATGATGTTATCTTTGAAGAAATTAACAGCTTACCACACAGACTTGAAAGGCAGCTGACCAAAATGAAAGAAATGCCAAAGAGGTTCATCGTGTTGGCGTGCTGCAACGGAGAAACAGATAATACATTTAGTGCCATATAACAGTGGTGTAAACACAAGCAAGCCTACAGCTCCGTTCGCTCAATGTGGTGTAAACACAAGCAAGCCTACAGCCTCGTTCGCTTAATGTGGTGTAAACACAAGCAAGCATACAGCCTCGTTCGCTTAATGTGGTGTAAGCACAACCCAAACCTACAGCTTCGTTCGCTTAATAATCATTATATTAATCCTTGTTTGAGGTCTGCATAGATTGAGTAGCTACTGCCTTGAGAGTTGGATGCGCGTATAGTCTGAGTTAGAAATCTGAGTAGAGAATGTAAGATATAATTACCAATGTATGTATGCATCATTGAAATATGATAACCGCATGTGTTGATGAGCGATTTCGCATCTTCCTTTGCGGGGAAAGTCCAGTTTACTTATGAGAAATCGTCTGCATTATTTAACTGTATAATATAGTACACATTAAAGAACGTATGTATACTTACCCGAACCAATTCAAAATTCTTGCATTAACATTTGACAACAAATGAACTACGCTTTCTTGATGTGAAACAAAATCTTTCGGTTGTAGATTTTTTAAGCAAACAAGTGCATTGTTTTAAATGAAGAAAGTGTTACAACCTGTTTTCATTTATAATTTGAATATAAATTTTTTATCAAATAATTACAAGTGTTCGGGTAATTACCAAACAACTTTGATACCATATGAAGCCATAAGCTCCCTCCTTTCCCCGCCAGTGAAATATTTTCCATGCAATTGTGATGTGTATGAATCTCTATGCTACCAACTCCCCAGCCTTAATAACCAATCGTAGTACCACTTGGGTTGTACACTCCTCCATCCCCCATACCTTTGTATGTAATGGCACCGTGATTCCCTTTATTCCCCCCCCCCCCTCATCTACCCACCCCCATCCCACCCCAATGAATGCCCACACCTAATTAGCCATTTCTCATTATCTCTGAATGTTTTATTTATTATTTAAGCCAACATTTTCCTATACTAAGTGA
>JAIPMN010048913.1:0-14036 GCA_020650975.1 Apostichopus californicus
GAACACTAGAAGTTGTCACTCAGAGTTTCTGAGTTGTCTGGTGATCGCTCAACGCATGAAACTCTGAGTAACAACTACTAGTGTTCCACTAGTCTCAACTAGTCTCAACCTATATTCCCCTCTGTCCACAGGACATAGAGCACTCTGTGCCAAGATTAACGCAAACCAACCAACTTTATAAATATATATAGATAAATATATATATATATATATACAGGTATCAAATGTGAGTACAAGGTATCAAATATGAGTACAAAGTATCAAGTATGAACACAAGGTATCAAGTACAAGGTACCACGTACGTGTACAAATACAAAGCCATGAGTAGTAGTAGGAGTACATGATTCTTATGTTTGCAGTGAACAAGTACGGAGTAAAAACCTATGTGATCTGGAACGACTACAGAATAGTGTACCCAAAGTACTAGTACGAGTACAAATGCAAGAAGGAGCATGACCCGAAAAGCCTCCTTCCATTTATTGCTGCCAATTCTTCACTTTTAAAAGTCACACAGGGATTTTTGAGAGGTTAAAATACACTTACTGATGTTGTCATAAAGCTCGTACGGCGTGCGCCTGTGTAACGTTTCGAAGAAATCAAAGTGAGGCTCTACGTAGGTAATCTGTATGTAGGCCTTCCCTGGATCTAGTTTGTCCCGATCCACTGCATTGGAGTCCTTGACGGTTTCAACGCAGCCTTCGCCGAATCGAGCCGAGTAAAACGACTAAAGAAAATCAAGATGAGAAACGTGTTAATAATATATTCCTTTAATCTGTTAACCACAGCAAGGAAACCATGTATGCAGGCACAGCAGGACGAAACAAAAGTTGACATAAGATAGTGTGTTCCTTCCATCAGTTTACTCTTCATTGTGAGAATTCTGAAATTTACTCTAACTGGTAGGAAGAATCACTTACTTCTAATCTACTCGCAATCTCTGGAAGCTTCGTGATGGCTGGTTCTTTATAGATGTATTCCTCTCCGTCCAGGTCGCCAAACTTAGGACCGTAGAAACCGACCCGAAAGTAGGTACTGAAGAGACGCCGCCTTCCATCCTATGAATGAAACATGAGTCGTTATTGAGTTGATAAGAGAGGCATATAATGCTTAGTTTACAAACAGTGAAACAGTGAAACAGTGACAAACAGTGAGTTGTGACAGTGACAAACAGTGACAAACAGTGAGCTGTGACAGTGACAAACAGTGACAAACAGTGAGTTGTGACAGTAACAAACTGACAAACAGTGAGCTGTGACAGTGACAAACAGTGAAACAGTGACAAAAAGTGAGTTGTGACAGTGACATACAGTGAAACAGTGACAAACAGTGAGTTGTGACAGTGACAAACAGTAACAAACAGTGAGTTGTGACCGTGACAAACTGTGACAAACAGTGAGCTGTGACAGTGACAAACAGTGAAACAGTGACAAACAGTGAGTTGTGACAGTGACAAACAGTGAGTTGTGACAGTGACAAACAGGGAGTTGTGACAGTGACAAACAGGGAGTTGTGACAAACAGTGAGTTGTGAGTGACAAACAGTGAGTTGATAGAATCTTTCGGTTGATTTTTGATGGGATATTTTAGAATCTCCCCCTCCCATCCAAACACAGATAGCAATGCATCATGGGTAAAGCTACTTAGAGCAGGCAGCAATCAGCATCTGATTTGAAAATTTCTGAAGACTTTTGACAAGTTTTCTGCAATTTCTTGTAAAAATCTATCATAAAATTATGCTGGCATTTTTGATAAACCTGAAAATAGAAACTTGACTTTTGTGAGATACATGCCGGCTGTAAAAAACTGTCACCGAGATAACTTACTTGAGAGGAGATCCTATTGAAAGCTTCCTGTAGTTTTCCGTGGATGATGGAGAGTTTCTTGTACTCCCTGTTAGCCTCATGGATCGGGATTAGGACCTTGTAGACCAGATTGAGGGATTCGTGCATACCAGCCTAAAACAGACACAGATCAAGAGAAAATGATGAACGTAGGAATTAATGCACTTCCTTCAAATATATTTTCGCCCAGTTTAGGTAGGAGAAGGAAACAAATATAAATGAATGTTCTGTAAAGGAATGTTGTCGTGAAGAGATATAATGTTGCTGAAGTATTGTGGCATAAATGTACGGACACTGTCACATTCTTTATAGCACTTCTGGAGGACCAAAGTTACCAATCTGTTGTTGATATCTGCTACTTCAGAGAGCAGCCAAATTAAGCCAATTTTGTAGCATTTTTCCATTATCTCCAAACTCCATCTAAATTTAGTATTGTCACCTCTGCTGATATGGTGTTCTATCTTAAGGTCCAAATCCTCTCGTTGAGGAGAAACAGCCATTCTTACAGAAATAATTATTTTTTCGTACCTGACTGAAGGAAGCTGCGGCGTGTTCCAGTAGACCGACCAATCCGCTCTCTGTGAAGTATTTACCAGTACAGATTCCTTCCTCATCGGGGGAGACCACATCGTCTGACACCGCACTCTCTTCCAGAACATTGGGGGTTATTTTCTGTGATGATTTGTGAAACGATGAAAAGGTCGGCTAAAGTCATGGACTATCAAAAACGACTGAGTTAAAATATAAACTGGCTTTTCACGTAGGATGTAAGCACAATGTTACACACATAGATACGTCTCCATCTTCAAGCATGTGTAGTTATTCTGATACTAGATCAGCTGAATGTACCAGACACTGAACCACTCTTGATATTAACATTAAATACAACGACCACTTCTCTGCGCTCTTACCTCAAGGCGGACACACCCCCCAATGGGTAGATATCTCTTATCCTCAAGCATGTGTAGGTACTCTGATACTAAACCAGGTGACCACCACTCTTAATATTAACATTAAATACTATGATTATGTCCCATGTCCCTTACCTCAAGGCTGACACACCCCACGGGTAGATAGGTCTTATCCTCAAGCATGTGTAGGTACTCTGAAACTAAACCAGCTGATCGCACTCTTAATATTAACATTAAATAATGTGATTATGTCCCATGTCCCTTACCTCAAGGCTGACACACCCCACGGGTAGATAGCTCTTATCCTCAAGCACGTGTAGGTACTCTGATACTAAACCAGCTGACCGCCACTCTTAATATTAACATTACATACTATGATTATGTCCCATGTCCCTTACCTCAAGGCTGACACACCCCACGGGTAGATAGGTCTTATCCTCAAGCATGTGTGGGTACTCTGATACTAATCCAGCTCACCTCTACTCTTAATATTAACATTAAATACTATGATTATGTCCCATGTCCCTTACCTCAAGGCTGACACACCCCACGGGTAGATAGGTCTTATTCTCAAGCATGTGTGGGTACTCTGATACTAATCCAGCTGACCACACTCATAATATTAACATTAAATACTATGATTATGTCCCATGTCCCTTACCTCAAGGCTGACACACCCCACGGGTAGATAGGTCTTATTCTCCAGCATGTGTAGGTATTCTGATACTAATCCAGCTGACCTCCACTCTTAATATTAACATTAAATACAATGATTATGTCCCATGTCCCTTACCTCAAGGCTGACACACCCCACGGGTAGATAGGTCTTATTCTCCAGCATGTGTAGGTACTCTGATACTAAACCAGCTGATCGCACTCTTAATATTAACATTAAATACTATGATTATGTCCCATGTCCCTTACCTCAAAGCTGACACACCCCACGGGTAGATAGGTCTTATCCTCAAGCATGTGTGGGTATTCTGATACTAAACCAGCTGATCGCACTCTTAATATTAACATTAAATACTGTGATTATGTCCCATGTCCTTTACCTCAAAGCTGACACACCCCACGGGTAGATAGGTCTTATCCTCAAGCATGTGTGGGTACTCTGATACTAAACCAGCTGATCGCACTCTTAATATTAACATTAAATAATGTGATTATGTCCCATGTCCCTTACCTCAAGGCTGACACACCCCACGGGTAGATAGCTCTCATCCTCAAGCACGTGTAGGTACTCTGATACTAAACCAGCTGATCGCACTCTTAATATTAACATTAAATACTATAATTATGTCCCATGTCCCTTACCTCAAAGCTGACACACCCCACGGGTAGATAGGTCTTATCCTCAAGCATGTGTAGGTATTCTGATACTAAACCAGCTGAATGTACCAGACAGTGAGCAGCCTCTGTATAGTTCCTTCTCTCTGTGTGTTTACTGGCCATGTTCTGAAGCCAGGTCAACCGAAGATCGGGAGAATTGCGATATCTGATCGAAAAATATATTTTAAAAAAAATCCATGAATTTTGACAAAGGACAAAAAAGCATTCTGCTAATTCAATAAACTGACAATAAACGTATGTATTTTTCTAGGCACAAGAAAAGAATTCTTGAATAATTATCCTTTGGCTGCCCACAGCCTTTTACCATTGCAACACTCCTCCCCCCCACAACTCCTCCCCTCCCCCCTTCTTAACTCCTCTACCCAAATACCACAGGCCTTCAATGTAGGTGTCAAAAATTTCCTTTAAAATGTGATAATGATTGTACAAGTAGGCTATTCCACTCTCTCCATAACTTTTAACCTCATCAAAGGCCTTCTACAAACTACCTTTAACCCTGCTGTATATTCTGTTTTACAAAAGATACATAACATTTTGGACAAAAAGGTCATGAATTTATGAGATTACCCTTTAGCTATCCTGTACATGAGATCTAGTAACATCTCTGGGTCCTCCTGGAATTCTTTCATCTTGACGGTATCCGAGAGGATCATGTGGAGGTTGAAGACCAGATCTCTCACCTACGCGGAGAGGAGAGGATTAAAGAGGACTAAAAATAAGACAGATAAGGACTGCAAAATTCAAAAGATGTGCCCAGGATTTCCTGAGTGCCGGGTATACTGATCGCCGTCCTGGGGAGGGGTCTAAGGGAGAGGGGTGTCCCCCTCCCCTATGAGAAATTTTTGAAGGTGCTCAGATGCCAAATGCTGGCACTTGTGTAGCTTTTTAAGCACATACACAAGTACTATTTTTGCTAACAATTTACATTTTTAATTTTTTTTTAGTGAAATATATTACGTACCTGGTAAAAGTTATTAGTTTGTTTCAAAGAGATTTTACAAGGGACCGATTGAGAGCCGTAAGTAATGTTTCTCGCATGAGTTACTGATGCATTATTAGTCTGTATGATTTTGGCATAGGCTAGGCCCAATTTTTGTTGAATATAATGTTAGGAATGTCAGGATTTTAGATGAAAATAGGGCTGGGCGGGATTCTCGATTTTTAAGACAGTGCTGGGCGGTAATTTTTACTGCTGGGCGGGGCCGTCTAGTGCCGCCCAGCGTGGGCACATCCCTGCATACGTCGAAAGCCATATATGGTATCCATTATACGGTTCTATGCAGGAGAGCATAGATTACTAATAGCAGTATGATGAAAAGAGGCTCAACTTATAAAGAAAGTTTCAACGTACCCCTGGGTGAATTTTGTCATCTTTATGTATTCGAACTGCATCATTGATTCTTGTATTTGGTAAAATGATATTATATCTAACAATAATCAAAATGTTTCAATGCACTGTCCTTCTTTTAAAAACAAATGCTTTCAAGAGAAATTAATTTATATAATAATTATCAAATACTAAATGATCCAGCATGAGAATAACTTTAACGTTTACTTTCCGTTTTAAGAAAACGTATCTATATTTAGGTTTCATATTTTTAGATTACTGGACAATCTCAAGGTTTTGTAAGAAATGAGACCTTATCACCAAGCGAGTAGATAAAAAAAAACTATTGTAACAGAAAGAGTAAAACTTTCATGAAAATCATGAATAAATACAAAACACATTCACACAGTAGAGAACAAAATACTTAAAATATGTTGAACATTTTACTGTTTGGAATTTGTGAAGTTATTTAACAACACTGCATTGAACAGTTACGTAAAATATAACAGTTACATAATTAATTAATACCAACAACAATAATAACAACAACAAATATGTCTGGTACCTGTTCAGTGAAGGTGGTACCATGAAGTTCCACGTCCTCTTCTGCGTACGTCAGGATGGTCTTCAACGATCGCCGAAGATACTCCTCGTTGAAGTTATTGTCCATGCCGACGAGAGAGGATAGGGACATGGTTACCTGCATCTTGACACGAGCAAAGTTCTGTTTGGAGCAAATGTCAAAACATCGATCATTATCAAAGTTATCTTCCAATTTAACTTTCGTTTCTTTCCGTACATGAATTTATCAATGTCGTGACGTTTTAATCCCGGTAGGATGTTCTTCGAGGGCAAACTCATCCAGTCTGCAAACTACCTGCCTCAGAGGTCATCATCTTAAGTTTGCCTTTGAAGATAGATTCTGTTTAACAAGTAACATTCAAATGGCAAGCTATCTATTAAACCTACATCTATTTACCTACAATGGCTTTTAGTGATAGGCAAGCAGTTTGGTTTTGCTTCTGTTTTTCTTTTAACTCTCTGTTTAATAATGAATAGCTTTTTCCAATGTACATTTTTGAAGAAATAAAGAGTAGATAATTATTGCTGTGTTTTTATGGACGTAATAAAATGCTTTGTTACGTTTGTTACTGCACGGGTCAAAAACTATATCACATAATATATTGAGAGCTAATATGTTTTTATAGTGAATGCAGTTCCAGATGACACCCAATCATATGGTCAACTACAAATTGGCAATAAATATCGGTCACTGGGGCTTAATATGACTTTAATGGGAAACTGCAGTTTTAGTAACATCTTAAAATATAGCAATATAACACTGCTGGGGATAATACTGCTCCTTTTAATTTATTTCAGTTTATCGAAATAATTTGGAAACATAATATTTCTCCAAAGGGATAATGAACAAAAAGCCAGTACAACTAAAAATGTCAGAGATTGGTTTTTCCATAAAGACACCGATGATAATAAATGCAATAATTCTTGAAAAAGGATGGAAATGGTTAAAAGACAACATAACGTCCTATGTTGTTTAAATTTTGCAACCTCTCTAAACCACATGAACAAGAGCAGGTAGTTTTATCCTAGCATCTGAATTGCAGGGATGAGCCTGGATTAAAAAAAAAAAATCATGGCACTTTGCAAAAAATGCGGTATAGGCTCCAGTTTGTGTATGCTACAGTGTGTTAGGATAATAGTTTTTGTCCCCGAGGTAGAAAAGAAATCATTTCATTACTCACGTTTCCAATTTCAAAGTTCTGCCTCATGAGGAGGTAAAGGGAAGCACTAGCATGGGACCTGATCTGACTGATGCAAGAACTGCAGTGACGAAGAAGCCTCAGGGATAGGTCGGCACATTGCTCCGTCTCCTCCTCAAACAATAATTCAGGATACTTAACAGAGAAGAGAAAAACCAGAGAAGAAAAAATAGATGATATATTGTAACGTTAGGCATTAACCTTGGGGAACACTGCCCTCAAATTATAGCGAGTAATAATGATAATGTTAATAATGATAATATTGAGGATTTATAAAGCGCAGACATATCCACCGATAACGGTGCTCAAGATGCAACACAATATTACCCTGGTCAACGATAACCTGTCAAACATAGAGACAATCCCTCCACATGGCAGCAGCTAAACAGCACCCAACTGACCGTTTATCTGACAGGTCCCCATTTATACTCCTGGGTGAAGAGAGGCAATGGAGATAAAGTGCCTTGCCCAAGGATAAAATGTAATGATCTGGCCAAGACTCGAACCTAGATCACAAGTCCACTGCCTTAACCACAACGCTCTCAAGTGACCATCCTGTACATTGATATATCTGCCCTGGGACACAGTTGTCATTTGTTTGTGACAAGATGTTTGTCATAAGATCTCAAGTTCAGCTTTATCTCAAGATTCATGACTTTAATATCTTGCCTTGATGCTTTCATTTGATTTAGGCATAGAAAAGACAACGTTATGCCAGATGTCCTACTAGATCTGGACTACGATGAACAAACCACATAGGTGGATTGAGGGGGGGGGGTTATTTACAGCAGAGACTGCCAAAAAATTCTCATAAAAGTGAATTGAAGCAGTTTACTGTTGACTTCTATGTCATGTGTGGAGTCATTGAGAAAAGCACAAATTTCAGAAATAATTCAATTTTTAAGACTTATTCACATTTCATCTGCATTAGAAACAAAAGAGCAAAAACAAAAATATAACAAAACCGCCACGATCGACAAGATTTTTAAGTTTTCTTTGATGAGACAACGAAGGCAATTGATGAGTCTTTACCTTGAAAACCAATGACCTCTGGGTGGCCAAGACATTCTCCAGGACAACCGTACTCTGATTCAAAGCAAGCATGTGAAGTATCACCTTCATGACACCGGTCAAGGCGCCCTGCATGTTGTCCGTTGACGATATGGTCTAAAAGTGTGAGTAAACATGAGGTAAAGAAACCTTAAAAATCACACATTTTTCTTTAGTATGCATCTAGAAATAATTTATAAATGAAACAGTCCCACCATAAAGCTGGTCTTACACTTGTAGCCCAATTTCACCCCACAATTCGTTGCCAGATGCAAAAATCTGACATTTTAGTCAAGTGCTATCACAGTCAGTATTTACACTTACAAAAGATCAGTTTTGATCAAGTCTGGTGGCTGAATTATTGTCGGAATCACACCGTTGCCTAAACTAGTCAAATCATCAGAAAACTCTTTGCTTTATTGTGACTCACATAGTTATCAAGCTGCTTTGCCTCATTCTACTTCAATTATGAGTGACAGTATAAAAATAATTTGTATGTTGTTAATTATTATCAATTTATTTCCACAAAAGCCCCCCCAAAAAAAAAACTTATCTGATGACAAATTGATCGTCATCTAATAAATCAAGGAAACTTTTCCCATCCATGAAATAACTTCTAAATGCAATTTTTTTTCTACTCCTTGAATTCTGGTCTCCTAATTAATATATAAGTGACACTTATACAAATTGACCACCGTTCATTAATCACTAATGGTCCCAGACTAATATAAGTCACATGGTCACAAGATTCTGATATATTTATTTTCTTCACATTACCTGTATGAGTAGCTCTAGTGTATCCAGTACCGTCATAGACACCTCTGTAGCCAGCTGTCCCTCCAATACAGCATCTTCTTCCAGCTGTAAGGGGGTCTTTTCATACTCCTCGGGGGCACTCTGCCGGTACGCGGTCTGGTCCTTCCTCCATCTGAGACGCTCCGACTGACCCAATGATGGATTGAAGTGATCTAAATAAAAGAAAACAAAAGAACGATTAAGTAATTATTGTTGTTAGGTACCTGTGACCAGGGGCTTCCAAGAGTCCAAGTCAGGCATAGGGGACAATCATGTCACCAGGCAACCATTTCAAAGTCTCCAGTATGAAAATATGTCATTATTATCCCATCCTACCCTGGACCCTCCTTGACCTCTGACCCCATGTCTGCCCACGACATCAAGAAATGGAAAAGAAAAGAAGGGGTCCCTGACCAACAGAGAGAGCTCAATGTTGATTACTTTTGAAAAACAAAAACATTACGAAGGTAAGATTGCCAGCAAAACCGGAACGGCGATTGATGTTCCATCCCTGACTTACCCCACACCCTCACCTCATTCTACCATCCTGGCCACCCCCCCCCCACCCCATCTCCCACCATTTTACCCTTCTAACAAACTAAGCAAACTGACCTGGACCTACAGATCCGTGACGAGTCAATCTTTGCATGTAATCCTTTCTGGCGCCCTCGTGACCGCGGATAACTTCCTCGAGTTTCTTAAGTTGCATCTGTTTGTCGGTTTTCTTCAGAGACATCCTCGCTGGACTCTTCATTATCATCGCCTTTCCCTGACGAAAATGAAAACAAGGATCGAAAAAGTGCAACTTCACAAAGTAATTGTACAAGTCATATAGAAATTATAATCTGGTTTGAAAGGAGTGAAAATGGCCACAGAAAATGTGTTAACTTGAATTGTAATTGAAATAGTCATACGATCAGACGAACAGGATTGGGTGAGCTCCTTCATGGATAAAAACTTTTTATTTGAAAAGATATTGCAGTGTTGTTTAAGCTTGTACGTGTACATGGTTTAATAAAAAACAGAATAGCGATCAAGTCTGACAAATAATAATTACAATCTGGCTGATAAAATTCTACAATTACAGGAATTACAACTATAAGTTATCATTTTATTGCTTTCTGGCAAAGTCTAATTCATCAAACCAGAGATATGTCACAGTCTGTGAAGAATAATGACCTGGTTATTTGATAATTCTTGGAGAAAATTTTCAGATAGAGAAATTTACAAAAAAAATAAACAAATTTGGGTAAATTTGGGAAAGATCGAGTCTGAAAACCTTTGTATTAATCAGGCTGAGATATGTTACAATTTAGGGGCATTTTTCCGGAGGAGTTAGAGTTTGACAAACTTTGTATTAACTCAGGTGGAAAAATGCCACAGTTAATGACACATCTGAGAAAAGCCCGTCCGCTGAGTGCTACATACGGACACAGCAAGTCTGGCAAACCTATATAGGGTCAGGGAGGGTCAGGGAGGGTCAGGGAGGGTCAGGGAGGGTCAGGTGTTTTACAAACCTTGTATTCAAAGGCACATATGGAGTAGAAGAGAAGATCAAGGAGATGGTTGAGTCTCTGAAGGCCGATGATTGAAAACCACTGCTGTAATGTCGTAGGGTCCAAGTTCTTGATGACCCAGAGGAAGCAAATCAAGAGGTCTTTAGTGGATTCCTCTGTCAGTAAGGTGTGACTCTGTGATCTCTGTGATAACAAAAGGTAGAAGAGACAGTCGTTATTTACGAGTCCTACAAATTCATCCGCTTTGAGAATGCAGCAAGAAACAGACTTTACTACATCTGAAAAGATTGATGGTAATAAAATATAAGGCTCATCGTCGACATTTCAAAACCAAAGAAGAAAATCTCCCTCTCTCTCACCTGTAGGGCAGATGACTTATCTTGCTGGGAGTCCCGCGTGTACATGCCGCTGGTTCCTGCTATCGCCATGGCGACACTCTGGTTCAGTGGGGCTGCTGGTTCCAGGTCGTATCCAATGGTGGCAGATGGTTTGGCCTTGAGGTCCGCATTGGCGCAGCTGATCTGAGGTAACGCGTCCATGGCGATCCCTAACAATGGCAAGTAGAGGGAAGCCACCCGGATCCGAGGACCTTCCTCCCTGAATCTGGGATCCGCATCGTGGCAGGAGAGAAGGTTCAGGAGAGTATCGATAGCTTGGTGGTGGAGGTTACTTATCCTGGCAGAAGGAAATTACAAAAGATTGTGAGACAGAAAGAGAGAGAGATAGAGAGAGAGATAACTCTTAAGTGCAATTATGGTAACAAACATTACATGCAAGTTGTATATACTACCAAATACATATCCATTGAAGGTTCTAAATTCTAGCTTCTGCCTGAGGATTCTCAAAAGAAAGAAACCCAGTTTTTTTTCTTTCTGATATTTTTGACTGATTTTGACCTGTATTATACAGTTCAAGCATTAACTTCAGGTCTAATAGGTAAACTATACACTGCATTCCCCACTGAAAGAAGCCATGTTACATTTCGTGTTAATTGTCAACATGTTACATTTCGTGTTAATTGTCGACATGTTACATTTCGTGTTAATTGTTAACATGTTACATTCAAGGCTTTACTGCGAGGTACAAAGAAACAATCAAAGCTGTCTTGAGTTTGCTTCAGTCTTATAATTCCATATTCAACCAATAAAGAAAAGATATGGTACTTGGAAAAAAAAACATCTGCTACCTCTCTTAGTCCCACCGAAATTAATGTCAAATTTGCCTGCAAGTAATATAGAAAACATGAGCAGAAGGAAGAGGCTTAAATTGCAATTTTCATTGTTATCCAACAAGAAAGGGCACGCTACCAGCCAATGAGATTGGTCTAAAAAATGTGTGGGATTGCCCAAGGAGGGTCGGCCTGTTAGTCTACCTGCTTCAGACTGATGCAATGCTAAGTCTGAGGCGGTGAAGGCATGACCAGATCGGGTTATCCAATGAGCCGATTGTCTCTTAGTTGCAAAACCCGATGGTTTGGTGCGAAGCACCTAAATGTAGCCCTCGTTTCAAGGCCCCTCTGCAGCACCAGTTGGATCAATGAGCTGGTGACAATTTACAATCTGCCGCTGGTGTCTGCTCAAAACTAAAACCGCCACCGTCTCGTCCGTGCTTACCTTGTTTGAAGAACGCAGGCTACGTCTGACAAGAGCAGACCGGTCAGGAAATGTTGTTGCCTGAATTCCATGGAGAGTTCTGACATCTTCTTCTGAGCGTCGGTCATGGCTTGGGGAGGCATGGAGAGGAAGGAGAACATGGAGGTGGTGCTGGAGATAGACAGGGTAGGGGACGGTGCCCTGGAGGCTACCGTAGATTTAAAGGGCAGGTTCAGGGTCACATAGTGCTCGTGGCTACAGATGATCCGAAGGAAGTCTAATTTGAGAAGTGCCAGGGTCGTGGGATCATTGAGAGCCATGATCTTTCCAGACACCTGTGAAAAATTAGAAATTTGGTAAATTAGTCTAAAGAAGTATTCTGGAAAACTTTTTGCTTAACTCCTTTCGACAAGTTCTTATCCTACTTGTGAGCATCGACCATGTCTGTTTACAGTATAGAATTTTGAAATAAACAGAATGTAGAAACAAAAAAGTTTCAATATCCAGAAAGAACAGTCTTCCTATGTGAAATATAGACACATTTGACCAACTTTGACCTAGCAAATCCCACTAAAAAGTTGTTCAGAATTACATTACATTGTTTATATACTGTGAAATATTTTTGAGAAAATGACCAAGATGTACTTCTTGTGTTATCGTGTTTACAAGATTTTCATTAAAATGTTGAATGCAAATGACCTTTGACCCCCACCAATTCCAATAGGGTTCTTGTACTCAACAAGCTGAATCTACATACCATGTATGAAGTTCAACAAAGATGTACTTTTTGAGTTATCATGTTCACAAAGTTTCCAGACTTTGATCTCTGTTGACCCCAAATGACCATTGCACTTCAGAGAAAACAATAGGCTTCTTGCACTCAATACGACAAATGCATATACTAAGTATGAAGTTAATCCACCATGAACTTGTTGAGTTAACGTGTTTACAAGCAAGTGTCACATACATACACACACACACACAGGTCATCACCATCGCATAGATTCCTTTTGCCTCTGGCAAGGAATAAAAAAGGGGACAGCAATACATCAACAGTAAAGTGAATTCCACAGTGCAGTGTTAACCAACCACACAGTGCAGGCTGTGTAAGGTATTAGGAGATACCTAAGCTAGAAATACGATTTAAAATACAATATCGCTCAAATTGGCTTCTTATGCCTGGTGTAATATATTCATTTTTGTCTTAATATAGTGAGATCCTTAATAAATATATATTTACCAGAGAAGAACCATTTATTGATGTCATCAGCTTTGCATCTGACATATTTTTCCAAGTGACAATTCTTATCCATGGATTACAATTTTATCTACTTCTTTCAAAACAATTTAATTCCATAAAATATACAATTTGTTTCTCTTAATAATGTGAATCACCCAGCATTGAAACTAATATAGAATGATATATAACCATACTTGTTTGCAGTATCTGTGAACCAGATTCATCACAAAGCCTCGATCCATCAGACTGAATAGGTCGCGTATGAAGAAAGCTAAATGGACATTGAGACACCGAGTAAATGTCACATCCTGCAAGACAAATAAAATATCATGGAAATGTAACTTACTACTGTGTGCTTACTTCTGTAACTAAATTTTTTAAAGGGGAGGGGGGATGGAGGGGGGTTTGTGGGACAGATAAAGACATAAAGCTGGATCAAAGATGGAACAGATGAGGCACTGAGTTACCAGAAACCTGAAGTATCAAGTTTCAATAAAACATAATAGAATCAATGTAAAACTCATAGTTCATTCATACTTAGTAAAGATTCCTAAATCCTATTGGTCCATTCAGGTCAGCTGACCGTGGTTAATCCTGTGAGTAACGCACGGTAAAATTACGGGGCATCAC
>JAIPMN010048917.1:0-16315 GCA_020650975.1 Apostichopus californicus
ATATATATTATTGTAAGGTATTAGGTCAGCCAACATAATAGGCAAATGCCTAATCAAAGTCCACATTCTAGCAGCATTTTGCTTCACATTGAGATCAGGTTTGATTTCTTCTGGATTGTTCCTCTTATCCAAGGGACCAAAGAGCCATTTTCTTAGACAAGATTATCAATGCTTTGCAGTCAAGAAACCATTTGCCTGGAAACTTGTTCAGAGCAAGAGATAGTACATATGGTATATAACCCCCTCCAGTAAGTCATGAATGATATCCTGAGGACTTTGAGATCCCATATGCTGAGCAAAGGGCAGGGTGTTGCTTTGCAAATTCCAAACGTGCATCAATTTGTTTCTTTGGTCCTTAATATATATTCCTTAATGCTAAACTTACTTTGAATATCATCATTTGTACCCATACAGTCTCTTCAAATCCTGTGTGTCTTGCCACCACTAAAACATTCAGAAACACCCAACATGTAATTCATAACAAGGTTATCACCAACTAGCAAAAAAATTGAACCATATATTTCCTCAGGTTCACGTAGCAATCTTAGTCCAATTGTTTTCAATAAATCGGAGTCAATTTAGAAAGAATATAACACTCTTTGACAGCCAAATTCTTTCAAGTCCTTACCTTTGCATAGTACAGCAAGCTGAATGACATGTAGAGATGCACTTTTCTTAGGTGGCAGATTTCCAATAACATAGTAAAAAGAAGCAAGCTTATGCTTTTGCTTAGGACAACAAGGAAGGTTTACCACTTCTTCTTCATCAAAATTAAGAATGAAATGAAGCATCGTAGGGTTTTGACTAAAGACGGCATTTTCCTGACATTAAAAACCATCATCTACATCTCTATAAATGCCTATAATAGTTGGTTTGCCTTTGTCAAAAACAACATAATCAAACACATCTGATTTACTAAGTAAGTCTGATTGAGCTTCCAATATCTGGATGTATTGAAATGTGCACTCTACAT
Source organism: Apostichopus californicus (assembly GCA_020650975.1). Classification (NCBI taxonomy): domain Eukaryota; kingdom Metazoa; phylum Echinodermata; class Holothuroidea; order Aspidochirotida; family Stichopodidae; genus Apostichopus; species Apostichopus californicus. Next base: position 974 of record JAIPMN010048917.1, read on the forward strand.
TGTCTGTACTTTGTCCGGGGATATGTGTTTACGGTTCAATTAGATTAGCACATACATTCCAGTATTTATGTATTGTGTGTAAGAAGATCTTAGTTCTTTTCTGACATCATCTAAATAAAATAAAACTGTTAACAAACTGACTATCCACTAGAGAGCATGAGTAAGAGAATGTGTAAAAGTAAGTTGGCCTGACTTTCGATCCTGGCAGGATCTTCTTCAGAGGCTAAATGACAAGTAACGTACAGTAACAGAAGGGACAAAAAACGCACAGAACACAGAAAGGTTAATGAGCATGGTGAACACAAAGAGATAGATGTAAGGGGATTAGTAGACAAGGGATGGAGAGAAGAATGAAAGAAACCAACAGGGGAAAAGAAGAGGTAGGAGATAAACAGTAGAGGGACAAAGGGAACGGGGTAGGGAATAAACTAGAGAAGGACAAAGACAGAAAGGTGTGGAGAAAATGGGTGGAAGAGAGCTTTGAGAAGAGGAGAGACAGGGGGCAATGGGAGATGGAAGAGGGGGGGACAGAAGAAAAGTTAGTCATGTCCTTCCTGAATGTTGAGCCCGTGAGGTTGAATGGTGCGAAGGCGTTGCATTCACAGTCTATCTCTCTGCTGATTCGTACTAGGTCAGGGCGGCTACCTAAGGAATCAACCCTCTGTAGGAACATGTCATTAATGGTATGGTTGGGTAAGTTAAGTGTTATCCAACTGGGGTCTCAGTCTTCATGGTGTTGACTATGTATGATCTAGACAGTTTTCTGACGGTTGTACACATTTTTCTTATGGTTTTCTGATTGCAAATAATTAAGTAACTGGTAATGGTCACTGATGGTTTCTGATGCTGTAATACGAAGCTGATAAACCTTCTTCAATGATGACATAAAGTAAGCATAGTGTATGTAAAGAGAAAATCGGATATCTCCAACATTTGCAGACTGTAACGCCCCTCCAACATCTATTTCATCATCATTTTCACCGCCATCAAAGGTGTGAGGTGGTCGTTAAAATGTTGAGTACACGAACTGAAATCTAAAAGAATTGGTATCATCAGTATTGATACATCATTCAAATTGGCATTCAACTAAAATGCCAGTTTGCATGTGTAGCTGAAGATGTCTTAATATTACTGCCGGGGCCATCATCATGCTAGAATCACACACAGGACATTCTGTTTCACACCAGTGCTTTCTCTGGGAATCATCACCCTCCAAGATTTGTGTGTGTTTCTTAAGTATATGATTTTTAAATTGCCGAACTTTTGCATGTTGCAACACAACCATCCTTACCACACTGAATGTGAAATTTCATAGAAATAGAGTGGTTAATCTGAACATGGTGTAGGAATGCATGTATGGAATCTGCCTGAAAATAGGAACAACTTGGGCAAGAAAACATGGCAAGTAACTGAAATATGCATGCATTTAACCTTTATCTCAAGTCACAAATGTTGTGTCTGTACTCTCTGAGCAATTGTAACTGACTCTGTTGCTATGGAGCCTTAAATCTTAAAAAGAAAAATAATTTAGTCCAGACGTACATTAGACTGGTATCAATTAATGATGTTAGTTTCATGTTGGTGGGTAACTCATTCTGAGGACAACGTTCACTGAGAATTTCAGTGTATTTTCAACATTGGAGCCTTGTCAAACATTTAGGGCTGTATCCTTGCTTGGGGGTAACAACATATGACTAAACGAAACACATATGGATATCAAGCTTTATCTGATTGTCAATTATGAGTATCAGGGGGTCTCAAAATGGAAATTAATTATATTCACAGAATAATTTGGTGTATTTAGCAGTCTGTATAGAGAGAAAGGTACGTGGATGTGATTGGTTTGAAGCCAGACTTGAGTAATTCGGGTGAAAGTCAGCTTAGGTACAAAGTTTCAGCTTTGCAGGGCTCGAATAAAATAATATTAAAGGTCACCAGAGCCATTGACAAGGGCACCACGGCCAGAACTCAAATAAAAAGGGCACCGATAGTTTCAACACGTTGTCACATTAAACACACGAGTAACTGTCAAAATTATACGACCACGTTTGAAGAGCTGAATTAGTAAGCATGATATTCGAGCCAAACTCGCAAAGCAACTTTATTCATTCACATAATTATAGCCAGATACAGAAATGAAAGGCGCGTACGTATAATCAAATAATCACCCCCTTTATTTACGTGGCATGTGCCATATGCACTGATACGTTGACTGATATTGTTTCCAAAATTGGAGGTTATTACTCCTATTAAGGGTTTCCCGTATTATCACCCCCCCCCCCCCAATACTTTTCATCAATGACACCGTGACTTTAATCGTCTAAAGTAAGTCCGATTTCACTCAAACATGTCAATTGGATGTTACTGTGTGATTCCCCTCACACTAGTTGTGAAAGTGAAAAAAATCGTCGAAGCAACTTTCTTTGAAGAACGATCTCACGAAAATTCGCGTAACTGGTGCAGTCAATATTCAAAAACAATTAGCAGTAGCTATATGTGTATTTAATGTCTCTCTTCAAAATTGATATTCTTTGAACAAGGCTTACCATGTCCGATATTGTTTTCCGTAATTTAATATGAATGGAAGTTAAGACTGACTCATAGAAGAAGGAAACTCATACAGGAAGCTCAGCATCTCAGCATCTTTCGCCTGCATGTGTACTGACACATGATAAACCGATTTTCAAACATATTTCTATCCACTCTTCATTTACCCCCGTCTGAATCTCCCAACCTTACACCCTTCCCAACTTATCCCAAAGGCTCAATATACACTGATGTGAAACAGTTAATTCCCTTATTCTTCAGGTTTCTATTTTTCATAATAAGGGAAAACGTTGAGAATTTGGCAATATTCTGGTTTAAGGTAAGAATATAGGACCGTTTACCACACTAGTCTGTCGCAATTTTATGAAATACGCTACAGTGTTATTCGCCTTTTACAGACATTTATTAGACAGGTAAGAGGGACAAACAATAATGGCCACTTACTCAATAGACATTAAATCGAGGGAAAGGGGGGGGGGATATCGCAGGTTATGTAAATATATGGATGATCTGTAGACTTTACAGGCAGATCACCTATATTGATGTTACGCTCACACCACCCCCTCGCCTCCTCTCCTTCCTTTTTCCGTGAGGGAAATTCGATGTATTTATTAAATTACGTCATGACATTCAAGATCATATTCAATTACATTCAGTAAAACAGAAAGGAAAATCTCACTACACTGCTTTAAGTTCAATACTTTACTGAAAAAAAACAAGCAATGTGGTTTGCATAAGGGGTCAAGAGTTAGCGGGCGTATTTTTTTATTTTATTCCTTTGCTGGACACCAGCTCAGATCAAGCCTGTCGTCCTCTCTTACTATAGCACTTATCCATCCTTTACCTCTGTTGTACTCCACGCTTCTGCGTTTAGCATATAATATTCAGTTGAGAATTTGTTTCATCTTCCACTCAAAGTCATAGCATTTCGTTGTCTTTTAAATTATCTCAAAGGGCCCTCTGTTGAAATTGTGTCATCACTGTACGCTTCGTTGACCTGCCAGCGACTCAGCATACAAAGAAACGTATCGATTTACATCAGGAACAAGATTATATCCAAGACCTTTCGAAGAATATTAGCTCTATCTCACATGCACCTTTCATACACAGACGTCTGTCATTGTGAGTAAATTATACATTTATGATTTGTTTTTTATTAACAGCAGTCCTGTGTCGGAAAATATAGCTAAATTGTACAATATGCCTGTACGGGACATTTTGAATAAAAATATTGAAAAATGAACTTTTGACCATCGTATATGAACTTCGTCGTCTTTTTCGCAATCCAGCGTGAAATAAATATAAATGTGACGTTAAGTTCCTGATTAATCGTACAAACAGACCTTAGAATCGAGGATCAATTATAGAATAAGTCCAGGGAATCTTTCCCGACGACCAAAATCATCATTTCACACGGTTGCTCATTGAACATCAAAACATCCAAGAAAGTATTTTTTTCCTTTACGATAATATCTGTATTAACTGCAATATTCCTCGATAAGAATTTATTTATAAAGTCTTATGTTTTCTTAAGATTTTCCTAATTTTATCCGCAGACCAGGACTCCCGCTGCCTTACGATAATTCTAGGCGAACTAAATAAACACATATCAAAATGGCCACCAAAAATACCTCGTAAGATTTACTACGTTTTTCTATTATTATAAAAGATCCAAATGTGTTTATACTAGGCATTCATACATGGCAGTATAAGAAATTAAAGTATTGATTATGTGTTTATTTTACATGCACCTATATTCAAGTAATGTTGTATACTGGAATGTTTCATAAACCGGGCTGCTTGTTCCCAGATAACTCATGAAGTCAAAACAACATGGATCCTTTATGCATTCTGTGCCACAAATTCTATTATCTTCAGTTATTTTCAACGATATAGGACCTTTCGATTGATTAGTTTAATTTATTGATCAGCAAAATGACATTTCTTGATTACACTTCACTTAACTGTCTCAACAAAAAGAAACTTTTAAAATCACAAAAGAATGATAAAGAACGATACTTGTCAATACTGGGCACTTCCAATCTATGAAACGCGGCGCTTCCTAACGTTTTTGTTATAAAACAGGAGGAACGTGTCCCCTCGGATTTCTCGCATCGGTTCAATCCCACCAGGATATAACACAAATGGTTTATGTCAAGGCTTAGTCTGGTAGACACAAAGGATGACTTGAGGTACAATTAAAGTTGATATGTTGTAGACCATTAAAATAACCTGCTATTAGCCTATGTTGGATGTCTATAACACTTTTTCAGTTTAAAGAAATGACCCTTCATACAAGTGAGGTCCATCCCTTTGAAGTGACTTGACCGTATTTAGTCTTATACAAAGAACAGTGGGTCAGTTTCTCAGATGCTACACAAAAGTCATCGTGAAGACTTTCATAGCCTCTCAAATGCCATGTTAAGATGCATAGCAAATATTTCACGTGCATATGTTTTTAAATGCCATCCAAGGGAGCTTTGTTGCTTTCATGGAGATAACAGAACATGTTTTGGTGGATTTATTATAATTGTAAAACAATGGATTAACATTAAGATATAGGATTGTACTGAGGAGCTTCTAACTATCTCTCCCTTTTGGCGCTAAATGCAAATGAATTAGAATGAACTTGCAAACATGTACATATGGTCAACACACAGGATCGGAAAATTTGTATCAGTACATACATATGATAAAGATAAATACTGAATATGAATAAACCTTGTTCAAGCTAATTAAATATAGCCTATGCAATTTCATCAATTTGACAAACTAGTGCCAATTAACATGGGCTATAGTCAGTCGGTGATGTTACATGAGAGAGAAATTTGTGAAAGGAATATTTTCATATCCGTGCACACAGTAATAAATTTGAAATGTCTTTCTACATTCTGAATTGTGTTTCGATTTTAATAAGATACCTTAATAAGATACTTTAATAGGATTCTTTTTTGATTCCTTGCCCGAAGGTAAAAGGAATCTATGCGATGGTGATTGCGTGTGTGTGTGTGAGTGTGAGTGTGCGTATGTGACGCACTTGGCTCGTAAACACGATCACTCAACAATGGCAAGTTGGATTGACGTCATACTTATTACATAGATGCGCCATACTGATTAGAAGAACCATATTGATTTTGGTGCTCATCTCATGAATTATAATGAGGTCACGGGGTCAAACGTAAAAATCTTCAAATGCTAATAACCAAATGTCGAATTTATTTATACTTGGTTATTTATATGTTGGTAGATAGCGGGTACATGGTGATATATGTTCAAATTGATATTATGCATACTTATTGTGGGGCTGGGTTTAAGTTGATTTTCACTAAAATAGCTTGTAAACACGGTAACTGAAGAATCACAAGTTGGATTGAAGTCATACTGGTACATAGATGCGCCGTACCGAGTTGAAGAACCCTATTGATTTGGTGCCCATCTCATGAATAACAATGAGGTCACGGGGTCAAACGTAAAAATCTTCAAATGCAATATCTCCGCAACCAAAAGTCAGAATTTATTTATACTTGGTATTAATATGTTGGTAGATAGCGGGTACATTTTGATTTATGTTCAAGTTGTTAGTATGCATATTTATTAGGGGGCGGGGTTGATTTTCACTAAAATAGCTAGTAAACACGGTAACTGAACAACGACAAGTTGGATTGAAGTCATACGTGCTACATAGATGCGCCATATTAAGTAGACGAGCCTTATTGGTTTTGGTGCTCATCTAATGAATAATAATGAGGTCACTGGGTCAAACGTAAAAATCTTCAAATGCTAATAACCAAAAGTCAGAATTTATTTATACTTGGTATTTATATGTTAGTAGATGGCAGGTACATGGTGATATATGTTCAAGTTGATAATGTTCATATTTATTGGAGGACGGGGCTTAAGTTGGTGTTCACTAAAATAGCTTGTAAACACGGTAACTGAACAACAACAAGTTGGATTGAAGTCATACTTGGAACATATATGCGCCAAAGTGAGAAGAAGAGCCCTATTGATTTTGGTGCTCTTCTCAAGAATATTATGGGGGCTTTCTTTTTTTTTTTATTCGGTCGATTTTCCAACTTCTAGCACTTCTTATACTCCTCTTACCATTGTAGCAGTTACTGACTCAGAAATTGGTGACATAGGTTTCCTTTACTGAGGATATTCAGTTTATTAAACATCAACGTGAAAACTAAAAATAGAAAGAGAAGAAAAAGAGTACATAAAACCCGGCACATAGTGCATATTACATACTATTGAAGCAATTACAATTAAACCGATGACGTCAGCGAGAACTAATAATAATTGCTCCTTGAGGTTGTAGACTACACGAGCATTTAACATAAAATGTGTTATCACAACTATCTTATCGAGGACGGAATTAAGGTATGGATTTACAAAAATAAGGTTAAAACAACATCTTGATCATAACAGTAAATTATGTCACTTTAACCAGTACAATATTTATTCTAAACACAGATAGGCACAAATTGGCTACATTGCTAACCTTGGTTGCCTTTCTGAGTTCTCTGCTAAGTAAAAGTAAAGATAATTCACTGCTTGTCGGTTTCCTGTAATAAACAAACAAATTAACGTACTTTAATAATATCTGAATAATATCTTATTATCTGAATGCTAAATTTACTGCATAGCAACACGTTCAACACCTAAATCGTGTTAAAGCGTGATTTTCGAGTAAATATACCACTTAAACAAGTTACAAATAATAAACAGTGTGCAATAAAGCCAATACTATGAGGCTCATGAATATTCAGTAGTTAAGTGTAGCAATGGCGAAGTGACGTCCCTTAGCAACATGTTATGCTGTGCGCATTTATATGTTGTACGCCACAAAGAATTATTTACTATGAACCACCCCTAATTGTGGCTTCAGGTTCTCTAAAGTAGCTTAAATGATTAAACAATTAATTATGAATGACATGGCGAAGCCATCTAAGCATCATCTTAATTTAAACAGTTGAAATTACAGTTAATAACTAGTATGAACGAAACGATTTTCCAACGCTCACAAATAACGTGCACGTGTAAAAAACAGTACGATAACAAGGCCTAACTTACGCCGAGTGATCGATAACACATGCATATAATAAACTTACCAATTACTCATAAAATAATATGATTTACGTTTACCTACGGTGATACTTAATGTTTGTAACTGACCATTACTAATATTTGCAAGGCAAGCTACAATCAAAGAATGATTAATCACTAAAATTACATTAAAGGTTGAATAAAGGCTTATATGGCTTCTCTGCTGCTGAATGTTTTCAAGTCATGACAATTGAGGGCGCGATTACAGAATATAAAAATAACATAGAGAAAATAGGTTAATTCTACATTTACAACCATGTATACATTAATTAATGCGGCCATGTATTTTCTTCACGTATATGCACCAGATGGTTCTTCCTAATGGAAACTATTGTTAGTCATGGACCTATTGGCCATTATCCTAATTATTAGGCCTTTGAACGTATCATTTCTTATATCTTAGAGATTATAATTTACCATGTTGCCTATGTGGTTCACGACTTTGTAATTGCATGCATAAATCAATACTGCGGGATATTTGTTTTAACAATTCAGTACCGTTCGATCAAAAATCAATCTAAATTCTTCGTGACCACGGATACAACCTTCCAACCGTGACCCAACTTTTTACTTTTTGCCTTCCACACACACACAGAGTGCATACAACGAAATCAAGATTCACCGTACTAAATGGGTACTATGTGCGGTCCGTGGACGTGCTAGATACAGGCCGATTGGCAGTCGCTGGATATAGCAGCAAAAAAAATAACTCTTTTATCGATCTGTTTATGTTTCACTGTGACCCTGATTCTCAGGAAAAACCGTTATTATTGACGTCAGAGCCCTTTTTTTCTCAGGAATTTACCGAGTTTGGTTCAGAAAGGCGGTCTGTTTGTTTACTGGATGATGGTCTGTTTTTAACGTGTTGTATGAATACGATAGCATTGTACGATAGTAGTTATGGCGGTCTGGTCAATCAAGAGAAGTTTAAGGGTAAAGCCATGTGTATGACAACTAGAGATGGTTTGGTATATGTCGGTTTAGAATCCAGTGAGGTGATTGTCTTAGATTCAAGAGAATTCAGAATTCAGAAGACAATCACCTTTAAAGGAGGAGACAGCTGGCCCGATGATATAGCAGTTAGTAATGATAAACTGTTTATCTCTACAGGGGTGCGTAGGAATGCTTATATGTTTAATAGTGAGGGAGAAAAGGAACAGTCATATCACAACGGCTATGCATATAGTATAACAGTTAGTGAAGAGAAAGGATTAATATTTATATTATGGGCTTCTGGTAGGAGAAGACATGTTGTTGTTTACCTTCTATCTGTGGATCATTCTTCTATCTCTGGGGGTCATTCTTCCATCTCTGGGGGTCATTTGTCCATCTCTAGGGGTCATATGTTGGCTTCTTTTAAAGTTCCTGATTATTCTAGTAGAATCAGGATCAATAGTAACATAAACAGATTGTTTTTGGTTACCCACACAACTGGAGAAGTCTATGAATATCACACAGTAAGTACTAATGAAGGAAATATAGGCCTATGGTAAAAATTAGGAATATTTTCACTTTCAATCCTTTGATTGAAGCTCAACAAATTGGGTATCATTCTTTGCAAACAAGTAACAAGAACACAATTTGATATGTTTTTAGATCTACTTTGCAAAATTTAAAGAACAATAAGGACATTTTTTTTCCTTGGGATTTGCTGATTCTAACAAGATTGTCAAGGAAGTGTTTCGTACGTTCAATGAAAAACTAAAATTGGTTTTCCTTTTTTTCTCAGTCTTAATTGCTTCAAATATAATCAAAATTGTTACTGATGATTGCGGAATTTTATTAAGAACACAACTAGAGCTTGTTTGTTAAGAGGGAGATCAAAATGGGGGAAAATTAGGTGCAAAATTGGATGCTTGTTGCAGTTTGCAATAATAGAGCAACACACAAAATTTGGGAATTTTTGTTTTCTTATTTTCTTGGCTTACAAGCTGCTAATTTTTTACAAATTTGGTATTAATGAATGCAAAATATTCACAATGATGCAATAAGTGCTATTTTTGTGGGTAATAATTTCTATATAGTGAAAATCTAGGTCAAATATTTTAGGAAAAGTGATGCAAAATGAATGTTGAATGCCATACAGCTCAAACGAAAAAGTTTAGTTCCTTTATTATTATTTTTGGCTCTCCAAGTCTGCTAAAATAAGCAAATGTGACAAAAATCAATGCGAACTATCGTTTAGAACACAACAGATTCAATTTTCCTTGAAATGAAGTAAAATTCAAGACAAATTAAGGGCAATATTTTTATCTTAATTTAGGCCTTAGTGATTAGTTTGGCACTAGTGCACATGTATAGCAATACTGCAGTGACGACCCTTGATTTGATGGCAGGATTTAAGTCTTGATAAAATGGTATGACACAAGCCTGCTTCTTTTACGGGATATAGGGTGGTTTATTTAGGTGCAAATTAGTCAAAATGTGCAGAAAAGAAGGGGAAAATGTGAACTTAGTCTTGTCTTATTTTCACATTATCAACAGAGTTAAACCTGCAAACTTTAAAAAGCCATTGAAATCATTTTTCATTACATCTGAGGAGAGAAAGTTGCAGCTAATTACAGAATATACTATAATAGGGGTTGCATCGAGTCAGTTGGCAGTGTTTTTGTCAGTTCTCTTCAAGTGGTTCATTTCACTGGTGGTCTTTGATTTCCATTATGAAGAATGCACGGTGTAATGCAGTCAGTAGTCCTTAATAGTAACAACATATTTTGGATTAATTACTGACAATGCAAAGTGGCTACAATTTAGTTTCACTACACTCATAACAAAAATGTACTGAATGTATTCCTGTGAATTTTGTGACAGTACCGATTATATACATCACTTTGTGAAAGTAACGATACACAATATCCTGCTTAATTAACTGTAGTGAAGAACCACACTCATTAGCTGTCACCAAGCACACAGTGTAATGTATGCAATTGCCATGCACATGGATTTAATGTGATCATTTGCTACCCATGCATGAGAAAGCATTACCACATGTCAACCAGTGTAAGAACAATAGTCTGTCATCAAGCCACACCTATATAATAGTAATTTAGGTCTCACAGGCTTAAGTAAACCAGTAAAGTTGGTTAAAATAGCATTATAATAAGTTAACTGCACATAGCTTGAAAAATTTAATGTTTCATGTATATTCTTTGTCATGAAGCTGTGTATAGCTCATAGTGCAGCTTCACATGCAGTTTAGTGTATACACCAATCTTTTAAAAGTCTTGACAGTGCAAATGTACTTGGATTATTCATGCATTGAACTGAAAAACATGTAGTTTAGCTGTGCAACTTACAAGCATTTAACCTTAATTTCCCATCCTATAATGCACCTAAGTTAGTTGTAGGATGAAATAAATGAATCTACCGTAAGTAAAATACTTTGTAAATACAACACTGAATCATTGCATAGTAATTAATACATTAACTCATGTAAAAAAAACACTGTTAAGAATTAAGGAAAACGTGATAGGTAAGAAAGGGGTAGACGAGGGTTATTTGTGTGTTTTCATGACATTACTGACCACTTACATTTCCCCAAATAGAAAACACTTTAAGTAGTTCTTCGTCCATGATCATATTCCCACACAATGCAGGTCACAATGTAGTGTAAATTTGCTAAATTTGGAGAATAATGTTCAGCCCATGAACTATCATTTCAAATCTACAACAATCTGACTGATGCAGCTTCATGTATAGAAGCTTGCAACTGTATAGTTTTATTAATCCATCCAATTGTCAGCTTTTAATACTTATTCTGAATAAAGATATAATATTATTGTAGTTAAAGGAACTCAGGTAAATCACAGTCATAGATCCACACTTTCATCGGATTTAAATACATCGCTTCCTTTGAATATGTGTTGCTGTCTCAAAGCCTCAAATTTCTACATCTATTTTGTTTTATAGTCTGCTACCACCAGTATATTAATTTGATTTTCTTTTTGTTATCTTTTTGTTATAGAGTGACATCTTCACATTTGATAACCTCCTGAAGTGCTCAGAGTCATTGATTGAGAAAGATGAGTGTCAGAAGCTACTTGACTACCTTAAGGTTCCAGCTAAGGAATCAAAGGATATTATTAAGAGTGATGCACCCTGTACAACTCTTATCCACCATCTCAGAGAGGCAGGGACGGTTTCTGTTGATGACTTCAGCCGTTTAATGACAGCATGCTCTGACAAAGGACTGAGTAAATTGGTGACAGTATTGAATGTCTACCAACAAACTCAAGGTATGTTTATATCGGAGAGCTAACAAGTTAAATATGTTTTGAATCGCAAAACATTCGAACGGATTGCCCACACAAAGAATATATGCGATTTGAGGAAATAAACCATTGTATTAACTTAATTAACCCAAGGTTGATTGAATAAGGATCCTCCATCAATAGCCTTTGATACAAATCATGTGATAAATGATATTTCAATAAATTCAATAACCGCAACGACCTGTAAAATACTTCAAACCCAGAAAGAGAATCCAATTTGGATGTTCAGAAGTGAAATTATTCCACACTACATATTTCATTCAATGTCAAGGTCTTGCATTACTGTCAAATCTGTACCTAAGTCTGTAACTAATGGGCTACATTCAAAGTTTGATTTGGAATATATGTTCAGACAAGATTGGTAAAATTTTGGAATTTTCCTTTCCTTTTGAAATTTTTTAATTTAGTATCCTTGATATATTGGAGGGTCATTGAAGGGTATCGACTTTGTTCAATTGCTCAGAAGCAGGGCCAAAACAAACACCAAGGAAAGTGAAAAATTTGCATGGTCACCTCAAATAACATGCTGAAGCTGGGTGAAAGACAATCTTTAACCATGTTTGTATCTTATATGGTTGTTTCAGTTACACAAAAAGTTTTCAAGGATCAACTAAAGGCCTTAGAAAACAGAAGGCAGGAACTCTCTCACAAACTTGCCAAATCAGAAGATGAAAAACAACAGCTGACTGAAAGACTAAAGACAACAAAAGAGGAAAGGCAGCAATTCAAAGATGCATTAAATGCAACAGAGGAAGAAAGACAACAGCTGAATGGAAGACTAAAGACAACAGAGGAAGAAAGACAACAATTCAAAGATACATTGAAGGCAACAGAGGAAGAAAGACAACAGCTGAATGGAAGACTAAAGACAACAGAGGAGGAAAGACAACAATTCAAAGATACATTGAAGGCAACAGAGGAAGAAAGACAACAACTGAATGGAAGAGTAAAGACAACAGAGGAAGAAAGACAACAATTCAAAGATACATTGAAGGTAACAGAGGAAGAAAAACAACACCTCAGAGATGAACTGAACACATTGAAGTATGAGAAGGAAGAATTACTTCAGCAGCAAAAAGGGGTTAGACTCCACATAGCATGTGACTATAGATTACCGATAACCAAGTAACCTGACTTGGGTCATTAGAAATTTAGTCACTTTGCACAAGATTACCATTATGCTTGATGTAATATTGTAAAGTGAATTTGTACATTACCATTTGCAAAATCAACATATATCTTCAGAAATTAAATAATCTGTATGATTTTCAACAGCAGAGATCCAATGATGAACATATTAACAGCTCTTTGTCTCAAGAACTGTATACGAGCATGATTTTAGTTCAAATAATTTGCATTAACACTACCTGTATTAATAGAGGACAAAAGTCATTTGAGACTAAACGAGGTCAATCAAAACATGTAAAGATAAGAGAATCAGGAAGTGGAAATTTGACAGAGATCCTTCTAGGCGTGAAACTTTTACATCATAAGTACAAGATCCCTATTGTATTTACTCTTTAAGTGCTACACCTATCCTACATGTCATTTTATGTCATGAACAATCTTTGAGAGAGTTTACAAAGCATCTTGGAATGCTTTGTAGATGTGAAAGTTCTCTATAATACTGAAGTAACACCTCATTGTTCTAATTATTTAGTTACAAGTGGCAGTTTAAGTTAACTAGCAAAATTAGGCAGGAATTCTTGCGCGATGACACAATATGTAGTAGGTTGAAGCATATTATATGACTTATTGACCATCAAAACATAAAATTAATCAAACGAATTGATACAACTGAACGTCTGTCTTTCAATGTGATAGACCTACATTCCTTCTTCTAGAAAAGTAGCCCCACTATTCCTGGCAATTCCTTTTGAAGGCAATTAGGTCACAGATCTCAGCACTAATTTATTGTCAACATGTGATTTCTTTGAGCCTGGTAGTAATTTTGCAATACTCACACCCTCAAGTAAAGATTAAAAGTTTTTAAGTTCAGCCTGCCTGAAAATAAATGTGAAGGAATATCAACTTGAGAATTGTTCCCTTCAGACATGGGCAACTCAAATGCTAGTATAAATTTTAATATTTGGCAAGGAACCATTGGGAGGTGCATCCTTCTTGTCTCATTCCCTGTGTTGTTTACATGACAGGAGCTGGAAGAGGCTAAATCAAGTCTAAGAGCTACAAAAGATGAACTTTCGAAGTCACAACTGGAATATGCCAAAGAATCCATGGCCTTACAAGAAGTCTTGAACGCGACTAGGGAAGCCTTGAATCAGCAAGGGTTGGTAAGTCAAATGTGAATATTGAACAGTGTGTATCTGTAGCCAGTATACCACCAGTAGCAATAGAAGTGTGTGTTTATGAAATTTAGAAAATATTGAGACTAGACCATTAATGTGTTGACTTTATGATCAAATATTCATCTGTTGAAGGTGTTACAAAGTGACAACAACAATCTTGAGCTTCACAGACATAGTTCAATATCGAAAATGTTGTAAATTAATGTATGATGGCACATTTGACTTCAAAAAGTGTGAAGTGAGGAATCAGTACATTCACCTATGCTAAAATCAGATATAAAGAATCAATTGGTGTAACTTGACAGGTGACAGACAGGAAAACCGGGGTTCTTATTTTAATGTGTCAGTAGACCAAATAAAATATCTTTCATATGTTGTTTATTTGCAGGCTTCATCTGCTTCTGTCACGGAGGAAGAAACCCTACTTGAAGAACGTGAAACTCTAGACATATCACAGCAATCAACTTTGGCAGGTAGGACCACAATAGAAATGTAATAGCTGCTGCTTGTTGTAAATTTCCTGGCAGCATAATGTTTCCTTATATCAGTCTGTTCGTCCTTCATAGTCATACCTGCACATCTTCAAAGCTATCAGTGGAGATGTAGAAAGAGGAGGGGAGGGGTTGATTTAGTTGGTGTAAATTCATTGTCAATCATGTTGATCTATTGGAAGTCAAATGAGCTGTGCACAGGTGTAAATATGTATCATGGAAACAAAAGGATAGTCCCGGGTTATATTAGTTTGTGACATTCATAGTCATATGCATACTTGGTATGGAAATGGATGATTGTACAAGATGCATAGTCTTTCTTTCTTTTCCTGGTTTTGGTGGATCTTCTTACTCACCTGAGATCATTGAAGCAATACACTGGTACTAATTTACTCCTAAAATTTATCCTTACTCCTTTGCATATTGTTGAGTGTTTATGAAGATGGCCAGGGGCGGCGATTTGTTTCAAATATTGGGGGACATTTGCTTGTGTGCAGGCGCGTAGCAACTTTTATCCCCAAAATTGTTCGCGCGTTTCGTTATATTTTGTATATGTGTATATATATTTATATTTATATATTTATGTGTATATATTTATGTGTATATATATATATATAT
>JAIPMN010048918.1:4353-16567 GCA_020650975.1 Apostichopus californicus
ACCCCCCCCCCCCAAAAAAAAAACAAGACATGACATGTTATTGGAATAAACGTACAACTGAGTTATTGATTAAAAAAAGGTACTGCGACACTCTCGCTGTCTGTGAATCAAACCAAAGTTAGATTTCAAAATGTCAATATTTACCAACAAACAGAGCTGCCATCGCCGGAAGTGTGCTATTATAGAGGAAAGCTAAACCGAGGGTGTACAGAGGGGAAGCCCCGACTCCATGAAATACTTGTGCGAAGACAAAGAACCAGTAATAACGGTTGAGATTCTCCTCATCTTCGATTAGACATTTATCATCTATGAGCGTCCGATTTAAACTGCAGGTCTCCTCACCTACATCCTTCAGGATCATTAAAGGAGATTGACGAAACTAAGGTTTATCTGTTTATGAAATAGCTATTGTGCAATATATCATACCATACCGTACCATACCATACCATACCAAACCATACCATACCTCACCATACTATACCAAACCATACATCACCATACCAAACCATACCATACCTCACCATACCATACCATACCACACAATACCACACAATACAATACCATACCCTACCATACCGTACCGTACCGTACCATACCATACCATACCATACCATACCATACCGTACCGTACCGTACCGTACCGTACCGTACCGTACTATACCATACCATACCATACCATACCATACCATACAATACAATACAATACCATACCTCACCATACCATACCATTCCATACATTACCGTACCGTACCGTACCATACCATACCGTACCATACCATACAATAGCATACCATACCATACATTGCCGTACTGCACCGTGTGGTACCGTAACATACCAAACCCTACCGTACAGTACATTCTCGTAACTTACGGTATCACACCGTAACAAAATTTACTTTACCTTACCATTCAGTTACACAGCGTGTTACACCGTACCGTTCCGTACTACCGCCTACCTTATGATACCACACCATGCTGTACCGCACCGTACAATACCGTACCACACCATACCATTCCACACTGTACCATAAAATACAACACCTTACCATATGATACATTTCCGTACAGTGCTAGACCATCCAGTAACGTACCATACCACACAATAACATACCATAAAGGTCCATGCCATACTATACCATACCATACCATACCATACCATACAGTACCATACCATACTGTGACATACCATTACATAGTCCTACTATACTATGATCTTACCCCTCCATAGCTGTAGTCTTCTGTAAGAAAATGCGGAAGCGTAAACATGAAACTGCCCATGGCGAACAACAAGGCGCCGATGCCAACACAAAATGGTTTGTGAGCTTTCTCGCCCAAGTAAGTTACGAACAGGATCACAATCATGACACTAAAATCATAACAGCTAGATATGGATCCACTCCTGGTACTAGTAAACTTAAACCTCCTCTCCAATGTCGTCACGATGACGTAGACAAGCCCGTTGACTGCGGTACTTTGAGCCAAAACGAAGATAACCAGAAACAACAGAATTCCACCAGGCCGGTTTAAACACTACAATAAAGAAAACAAGATGAAGATGGATGAGAAGATAGAGGGAAATCACATAGTTACCTCAAAAAATGTCCGACAGTTAAGATTCATGCGCATTCATTACCAATAATTCCAGTATTTATATGTTTTCACATTTTACCTTTATTCTTCCTTTTTCAACCAAATAAGGGCAATTATTACAAACATTAAAAATTGGAAACTTTCAGTTCTTAGTTCAATTTGTGATTTTCACAATTTGAGTGTGTGAGGGTGTTTCTGCAGGAATCTGTTTTTTCAACTCCCGATATGTGTGTGTGTGTGTGTGTGTGTGTGGTGGGGGGGGGGGGAGGAGGGGGTGTTGAGGAGGAGGGAGGGTTGTTGCTGCAATCGATAAATGAAACAAATGTTTACCTGAATGCATTTGGGCCTATATCCAAACCAGCCACATTGTGGGTTGTCATCCTCATCCAATTCTTCTTGCGCCTCGGTATCTTTATCGCTGACGTCATAATCATTGCTGTGAATATTCATATCATTTTCCTTATGTTTAATTTTCTCTTCGTACGAAGAGTTGTCTGGTTGGTATCCATCGTTATCTAATCCTGTATCGTTGGTCATCTTGGTATTCTTATTAGTTAAAATAAAAACAAAACGTAATTAAATAAAACAAAAGACATGATTTTGGCATTTCGCTAATATGCTAGAAAGTCAGAGACTGGTCACCCATACTAAAATTTCAGCAAGAATTTTTTTAAAACTTTCTGCCACCTGTGCAAGTAGATGCATACGATGTGATCATTATTGGGCTATTTTAATATCCCTTAAAGGTCTAAGCATAATTTTGAAGATCAAAGCCTCTAGGAAAAAGGTTCAACCTTAATTGTGCAATTCTTAGCAATCTAAAGGATTAATATAAAGTCAACACAAATGGGTAAGAAAATACTGATTTGAAACATCTCTATTCTTATGACATAAGAGTATGTTTTCCCCAGTTGATCAAACCTGCACTTGGATTGAGAAGCATGAACCTCCCCCACCCCCACTCCCCCCACACCCACCCCCCACAAATACAAAAACTGATTGAGGGGAATGAAAAAGACAAATCATGTAATCAGGTTATAAGATTAATTCGTCATAATATGTGTAAAACGGGATTAACCTTTGGATGAGATAGATATGGGCGACAATGTTTATTTTTCGGATTTCTTTTAGGTCAACGCACAGTTTTTCACATCATATGATTTGACAGGGGATAATTACAACGGACAATCTACGGAACGCAAAACAAGAGAAAACAAAAATTAAAACTTGAAAACATCCAATAGGATTTATTCATGTTTGATACTACAATTGCTTATACTATGAGGAGTGTGGGCGACAAAAGGCTCAACACACTGTCTAAAATTATGTTATACCACTGAAATGCCCAGGTATATTATTATTTATATTTTTAGTTTCCAGATATTATCGATATTTATCTTTGAAGATAAGAGAAGTGCAAAATAAGGTCAAATGTGCCACTGTATCTCGCAAAAATAAACAACGAAAGACGAGATCAAGTTATCAAGAGATCGATTGATAAAATCTTTCTGTATTGTGGTTCAAGAGTCCTACAAACTTTCCATGTAGTTAAGTTTGTTCCTTGAGTAATGAAGTTACATCATAGTTATCATAAATAACAACATAGTCATACATATTACAATATAGTTATTCAAATTCCAAACCACGTGATATGTTATATAGTGCAATATTCTATATGCGCAGTTAATCCTTTAAACAACTGTCCGTTTTCATTTGTGTTATGCTGTTCAATATCATGTCATTTCAACTGAACTGTTCAAACTACTTTTTCAAATAATGAATTAAGATGAAATAACCCCAGATGTTTGAACTTTAACCAATTTGCCTATTCTATAGATATTAAAAGCATTATGTAAAATGCTTTTCTGCTACAAGAGAAAATAGTTAGAGCCCTGATGATTTGATTTTGGGTAGCAGGATCGTTCAAGGCGAACTTCACCTTCTGAAGAAGATCCTGCTAGGATCAAAACGTCACACCCTCTGAAGTTTGTGTATATGTCTATTAGGCCTAAAACAAGGCCTATTGTTTTGCAATACTGAAAAAAAATGTCTGAGCGACGAATTGTTGAGAATTTACTGAAATTTCTTTGATTTCAAGCTTATGTTATTATAATAATAAAAGGTGAAACAGTCGAGAATAGTGTCTTAAGTTTACCCCCTTCATTTTTAATTTAGTTCGTTAATTTTCCGAAATTGTTTTGTTAAGAAAGTTGAATTATACGCTAGTTCAGCAGTCTGCAAACGATTATACAAGCATGGCTGAGAGGCTTCCACGAGGACTCAGACTAAGACACGACCCACACCACAAGGTCCACCTCCCCCCCCCCCCCCGTCCCTCGCCATGCCCCTCGGTATCAAGGCTCAGAATGCATCAAAGTTTGTACTTTGTTCGTCAGAAAGGTAGTTCAGCAGTCCGCAAACGATTATACAAGCATGGCTCAGAGGCTTCCACGAGGACTCAGACCGAGACACGACCCATACCACAAGGTCCATCCCCCGTCCCTCTCCATACCCCTCGGTATCAAGGCTCAGATGCATCAAAGTTTGTACTTTTTTCGTGAGAAAGGTAAAAATTTATGAGTTATACGTCATTTCTTTAGGTGATTGATTAAGCCGGAAGTGAATTTTGGGGACACATATTTGACAAATCTTACAAGGTTTTCCCTATTTAGTAACATTAATGGTAAATGCAGTACTCACAATATCAAATCGGTAGAATATCTACTGGATAAAATCCAAGTTCTGAAGATGGATATGTCAGTCCGAGATCTCTTTAGATGAAAAGACGATTTGGTATTCCCTGATGACGTGGTGGTTTAACGTTGGTTCTATCTCAACTGTTAATGAACAAATGGTTTCTCTTAAAGTCGCTCTACTGTGCTGATTGTTTTTCATCAGTGATATAACCTATGAATCGGATCACAAAAACCAAGGACTATGTTTGTCTACGGATTATGACGAGGAGAGTGTAAGATAAGAATGAATTCTAAACGTGTATATAATTGACGCATAGTGATATACTCTATACTCTATACTTTATACACGTAGCCGACACACTGCGGCGGTTATTTTATACTGCATGCGAGATTCAGATGGTAGCCTAACTTTTTTCTAATCGTATTAGTAAATCCATTTGATTGAAACATTCTTCACGGACAGGTGAGTGTGCGCAAGTCTCAAATAGATACAAAACAGATACACAAAATGGGACCTAAAGTTGGGGATGGGGAAGCTAAATTAGCCTTATGGGTATAGTTCCACGTTTAAATATGCCTTAATATAGTAATAGTTTACCCGTCAAATACTCATATACTCCTTGTCCAGTCACGCAGTTCTTTGTCTTACATGGGAACGTCTTACAGTTTTGCAGTAATTACTGTGCCACCTGTAACACATGTTACCGTGTTACGAACACAGCGCAGTAGTTACTGATGCACGGTTGTGAAACATGAACAGTAGTTACTGTTCTAGCTATAGAGTATCGGGTGGACTCAGTTAACTAAAAGAGAAGTACGCCCTCAGTTATGTATGCTAATCTCCTCTGTCTGACAGGTGCAGTGTTATATGGAATAAAAATAAATGGAAAAAAGAAACAAAGAAAAAACCCGTAGCAAGAAAAAAACAAACATGCATTGTACACTGATTTCTAAAAAGCAGTACCAGTCATCAAAATAAGGACTTTATTATTACTAGAATATTTTCCTTGAGAGAAAGTTGTGTTAAATATTATCATCTTTCGAGTCATTCGGACTTCTTTTCATATTCTTCATTAAAACCTCGTTGAAAGTTCATTTGCACACAGCTATTTTCTCGTGTACAACCGTCGCGCAGGCAAATCATTCTCAGTCAAAGATTTTGTCATAGCGCCGTCACATATATCTCTGTGCGCAACTTTCGTGTAGGTTTAAATGCGCCTTTAAAAGTAAGACGAACGCATATCAATGTAAACTCAGAATGAACCGGCGGCGCTCTACAAAATCTTTGAAAGGAAAAAGAAAACCTAGTTAGCGTTTTGACCCGGACTTTCGTGTAGTTGTGTATTAACATACGGGGAATTTCTGACGTCAACTAGACATACCAACTAGGTGAAAGTCGGCAAATACGCATATCTAATGATTACGCTATTATGAGTGTTTGCTATAGCGCCTTGGAGACAGTTCTGTCCGTGTCAAAAATACATCCCTATACTTATATCTGATATGTGCGTAAGCGATGACGCCCAAATGTGCGTTGCGCGTTAGCAATAAACCCTAGCCCACGCTTCTCATTCATAGATGATCACATGATCACTTTGTTACGTCACAGACAACTAAACAGACTTCTTGTATTCATAAACAAGGTTAGCAATAAACAATACTCATTTGTTGTGCATGTGCGGCATAAAACGGTGTCAACATGAAAAACGAGGCTTTAATGGAGCTTGCCCTGATCCCATTGCTTTGCCTAGCAGGTACGGTATATAATTAATACACATTACAACGTAACGTAAGAAGCTTAGAAATAATTATACCCAAAAAGTACCGGTGTAAAAAATGACACGCGGTTGAGCAATATGTAAATGTACATGAAAACCGGAAAAAACAGGCATATATAACTGGCGTATGTGTATTAGATTTTGACAGAATGTAGCGATCTTCACATTAATGTTTGGTTTATTCATCCCACTCAAGTTGGCATTTATTCGGGTCAGGTAGCTTTGCCCGGTCGAGGCCGAGATAGACATTTTGGCAAGTTGCTTTACGAGTTCACCAAATTCGTACATATAGAAATCTTTTTCTTTTTAACAAGACTAACTCTGACTAACATAACTTACACATTTGATGAGAAAGTTCCAAAATGGGCTAAAACTAAAACTGTAAATTGGATATCCATTCGACGTGAAACTAAGTAATCAAGCATTCGGCTTCTCTCACATCTCTATATTTGGTCTCTTGGCATCGTAAAATAACCGTGCCTTCCCGGTTGTTTATTTTTTACTTGTTATCGTGTACTGTAACTAAAGGCTGTATATATGATCTCTTATCGGTATCCGTTTTGTGGTTTTAATGGGGTGTCCGATATGTATGAATATGACAAACAGGATTTGAGGAAACAGCTTGAGGCAGCCATGCACTATTTAACAGCGCACTCGTCAAACACACACAAGCTTCTACATATACTTTTAGACAAACTTTGTAGTTTTAAAATCAGGATTATCGACTTATCGATTATCGACAAAAATATTCCGAAGAATATATAGAATTAAAGAAAGAGGGGGGAAAGGCCCGGGGGTCTGGAAGGGGTAGAGAAAAAAGATAAAAGGAGGGGAAATGAAGAGAAAAACGAACATATTCAACATGATTGACAAATATATTATGAAAATGTCACATTACCTTTCTTTTGGAAATTAATTTTCATAATGAGTCAGTTTGAGCTAAAGGTTCCAAACATTATTGTTGATGGTTTTCATCTACATTGCTTTGACCTTATACTTTGCATTTCCGTTATTACGTCATAGGTCAAGCACTACAGCTTTTTAAGAGACATCATATTCACTGTGAGGAGGCACCAGAAACACCGGATATGTTTGGAGTTTGTGCTTTTATGACTGCTAAGATTGTCGACAATTTCCCTGAGGGAAGACAAGCCGTGGATGATGCTCACCATTGCGAAACGTTTTTTGTTGATATTAAAAGTATATATGTATCCCCTCTACTTAAATAATAGACTCTATTCCTGATGCCAATATTACCTTGACAATGGTCAGGTGGTGCTAATTGGATGAAGATATTAGGTATACTTTTCAGTATCGTCTAATAGTATTGGGTAAACTGAGAAACATGGGAGTTGGTCAAATCATTCCCAATCTTTTGCTCGGGTCTAAATTAGTTAATATTGTTCGTCAGTGCAGGATTGCTATTAATATGGCAAACTAAATTGTTAGATGAACCCATTCCTATCCTTATCATAAGACTGACTGCCTGACCCCCCACCCCACCCCCTCCCACTTCCCGCAAACGGATCCATTTAGGAGACAAAACCGACTTGGTCAAGTCCAATATGAACTTACCCAAGTCCTTACTTCTGGGTCTGGTCAAAAGGTAGAAATAGTCGCTGAGATTTCGCAAATATAATTGTTATACTTTCTTTTAGTGTTTAAGGAGAATAATAAAAGTAGATATTTTCAACTGAATGGTAATAAAAGATATGTTAAAGTTCCTCTTGCGTCGTTTTGAAAGTATCAATTCGCAACTAACTGCTCCACGCATCACACAGAATCATCCGAGCGGCATATGAGTTAATTAATAATTGTAAAGGAAACTATGTTTACAACATTAAGTATGAACAATATATATTTCTATATCGTGTATGAATAACAAAAATACGGTACAGTGTTTAACTTACTTTTGAGTTTTCCTTTCAATTTGAGAAAATAATGTTGCAAATCAACATTTGGTGTTTTTTGTTTTGTTTTTATCTTTCTCTGCAAACAATCAAAACAGATGGTGAGAGAATGTCGCAGTATTTTCAAGAAGAAATTTCTAGTGAAGAGCTTGGAGGCATCCGAACCTATCCCAAACCACCTAATAACGTGACCTACCCTATTTTCTGTGGAGAAAACGATGATTTCATCTATCACGTTCACAAATATCAAGAATATTACATGTGTTATTGCAAGTTAGCCACATCGATATCTTGTCATATCAGAATCTTCAGTTGGGTTGAGATATATCAGGCGTTCGTACACGTCGTCTTCATGAAATTCTCATATGATTTTATTTGCAAAAATATTCCGGAACTGACGTCATAGTGTATGAGATAACACGATGTCATTTTACATCATATTGATTTATTGTGAAAAATAGACCCTAAAAAAGTTTTAAAAAGTCAAGTGTAAAAAAAAAAATATGGTAAATAAAAGTATATGACACATCGAAAATATATTTCAATTTTCTATCATAATAAAGTTCTTATTCCATTTGGGAGATATCACGGATTTAATGTTTTTTTGTCACATGCAAGACTGAGGACTTGATCAAGTCTAAATGATATCATGGAGTCAATTGTGCTTCAGCTTTTGCATTTTTTCTTTTTTTTGCAAAGTTTATTTCTAACACGAAGATGGGTTTTGCGATTGATAAATCTAAACTATGGAAGCGGGTTGCATTACCTATAGCTGTTGGCGTTGGTTTTAGGTTCAAACGTTTTTACATTCTTCCTGGAAAATACGAAAAGCTAAGCGAAGGGCTTCAGATCATAGAAGCTCTATGACATCACAGATTTACAAAGTGACAGCATCTCTCAGGTATGACTTATAAACAAGGATATCTCACAAACGGAACAAGAGTTTTTCTTAGCTGTTTCAGGTAGTGGTTGTACACAATTATCTCTATCGTATAAGCTGAAGGTGACGGTTCAGCCGATTCACACAGAGATTATACAGTAACTACTGTAAATCTTAAAGTTTTGTACCACAGTAAATACTGGATTGTGCGGACAAATCTGATAAATCGGTAGCATGTGCTATTAAGTTAACAGTAAGAACTGAGGATATTTGTAATTCCAACAAATCTCAAACAACTGGTTTTGTTGGAATTACACATATCCTCAGTTCTTACTGTAATCCTCATAGCACATGCTACCGAATTATAGCACGATTCAGTTTTACTTTGGTACAAAACTGTAAGATTTACAGTAGTAACTGTGCTCTCTGCATGTGTGTATCGAAAGAGTTATTCGAGACATGAAGCCGTTGCTTTACACTAGGACTATTATATGTCTTGTATGTGAAAATGTAAAAACACTATAGAATTTCACATTTTACAACATAATTTTAAAAAAATAGTAGAAAAAATATAATAAAAATGGGAGGAACTGATTCAGAATTGCCTTACAGCATCAACTGGGAACGGACCGTTATGTATAACCATGCATGGACCTCTTTATAGAAAGTAAAGAGAATACGTACCCATTATAATTTATGTAGGGCTATATGCATTATATTTTATTCGACCGATGACGTATGAAGTAGTAAGATACAAGGCTGGACTGATTTGGTTTGCAGACAGCTATTAAAAGTAAGAAACCCTGTAGGTCTGGTCTATGAAGATTTGAGGTCAACGTGAACTTTTTACAATCTCGGTCAACATTTACTCACTTTAATTGTCAAGTATAAGGACTGGTTTATGACTTCACTTCACATCATTTCATTGTCCAAATTTCAAAAGATTCACTGCACTATATATCCAAGCGGAATCTAACAAAGTCAACACAAATAAATAATTTGGTTTCAATGACTGACAGGAAAAGTTTCATAATTAACTTAAGTTAAACATCTCCACCCCCAAATATAATGAGAAATGGTCTGTACTTTGGACTGGTATATACTATAAACTAGACTTGCCATCGCTTTTAGAAGAATCAACAATCTCCTGCACAGCTATGACGTATGGTCTATTGGTCCATTCTTGCTCGTGTTCGTTGGGTTTTGTTATAGGTATAGCCTAATACTTAAAAAGTATTCTGTGTTTTCATGAAACGCGGTTTGGGTAAAAAGGTCATATGTTACCAACGTCCTTTTCTGTCTAAGTTTGATTACCGACGCGAAGATGTACTTCTATAAAATTGATCGTTATCGATCAATAACGTATAAGAAGGGCAGAGAACACGTGCGGTTATAAATTGCATCTTAATGAGTGTTTTTGTTTACTCGTATACGAAATACCTTGCGATGCTACAGACAAGTATAAATTGTCTTAAACAAGTGTGTTGAGTGGGTTCTTTCACCCGACATACAGACAATTCGTATTCTGCATACCATATATGACGTTAAAATAGCCTCTTTTTTCAGAATAATAGTTTATCAAGCCTTTAGACAATAATGCAACTCGAAATACGATGTTAATTCGTCAATAAGACAAGTAATTGTCGATAACGTTTAACTATATCAACGGTTCTGTCTTCCAAACGTAGGGAAATCAATTCCAACAAAATGCTTTTAAGATGACCGCATGCGCAAGGTGAAGCCGAAATCGTTAGACTAACCAGAACCTGCCATGTATTGTGCTGTAAAGTTAATCAAATATCATGTAATTCATAAAAAATAATGTAATTCATAAATATTCATAGATATTTGAATAAGTGAAGTAAAAAGTGAAGAAAATCTTTATTTTATAACAAAGAATCAAAGAAACTCAAATTATTAGTTTTATATAACTAATCTCACATTAAAAGCAACCAAGAAAACAAACAAAATTTTTTTAAAAATGATTAAGGACAGCCATAAACATGCCACCGTATAAGTACCGTTTATTAACCAAGTCATAACATTTAGGAGATATCACGGATTTAATGTTTTTTCACATGCAAGGCTGAAGACTTGATTAAGTCTAAATTATGACGTCATTGAGCCACATGTACTTCAAAAAAAATTGCATAAGGACATCCATAAACATGCCACCGTATAAGTACCGTATATTTATCCGAGTCATAACTTGCGGTTAATTCATTACTTATAAATTAAAATATTACCCCAAACCCCTGGCTTTCCTGTATATTTTCTTATTATGTTGATTGTGAATCATCCAATAGATGAGTGGAGATTGTGAGCTTCGGTACTATATGTCTTTCTCCGGGGTTTGTTGTTATTTGTTTTTGTTTTCTTCAAGGAGTTATTCCCTGGTTTATCAAAGCTCTTTCCAATATGAGGTATACACGAGCGTGGACTTTAGTCAAGGCGTTTATCAAAAGCTGTCCGCTGTTTTAAGCAAATAAGATGCGGTAATACTCCTACAATAGCTATGACATCTGAGCCCGAGTGACTGTAGGCGCTCTTCACACAGAACCCGCGGGCGTATTTTTTTTCCCAGGACGAACGTGGGTTTCAGGTTTTTCAGGAATTTACAAATTCGTTTGAAATCAGAGTTAGGGCTTAGAAAGTGGGTTAGAGATCCAGTTACTACGAAAATGAAGGATTGTCGTTCATAATCTGGGGTCAAAACTAAGAAAAAAGATTCAAAACATGTTTTTTGAAAAAGCGTCACATGTTTGGAATCCAGGGATTTGATTGGCCGATGCCCACGTTCGTCCTGGGAAAAAAATACGCAACCCGGGTTGCGGTCATCTCTTTAGTAGCTGCTTCGCAAAATAAAGTACCGCCCCTATGTTAATGCCATATATATCCAATGCGGAATATAGAAATATAATTTACATGTCTATTCAACGTTTACATATACAGAAATATATACTATTCGGTATATGTAGATAGATAATTAATTTATATAATTTTCAGCATCCAAACAAACTTTTATTATTTCTATCACAAACAGTCCTAACCTGATGGGCGGGAAGGAGGCGGAGGTTTCAGGGGAGCAGGGGGAATAGCTCGGGGCCCGGAGTCAACTTGGGGGTCGCGGAAAATGTGACGAGGTTGGGGATATACGAATATGCGAATATGGACGCTGATTGTTATCCAGAGGTTCGACACCGGTAAGGAAGGTCGTAATTCCGCTGTAGGCGTTTGACACCTGCATCAAACAATGCTAGTTCTGTTTTGGGGACATATTTTGCCTTACTCTAGAGATTAAACATGATGCTAACCAACTCGAAATCATTTGTGATTCCTAAAGCCGGATCACGAAATATA
>JAIPMN010048920.1:0-18413 GCA_020650975.1 Apostichopus californicus
TCCTTCCTGATGCTTCCATCCACACTGATGAGAATACATCTGTTATTTTATCTAACTTCTTTTGACCAGTGACATTTATAGCAATAAAAACCTACATATGGCTCTTCATGTTAGGTCAGTTAGTATTGACAATCACCCGGCCCTTAAATTGAAAGAAATGTCCCCTGAGGTATAAGTACTAAGATTTAATATCAACAACTATTGCGCATTGTATACGTAGTCTCTACCGGAATGCAATTTCATCTCACATTATCTGTTACCAAGGTAATATTCATATTCTTCATCAACACACATACCTCACTCTACAAAGTAATCATTTTAAAATTTCATAGAAACTTGTACAATCTTTGAATCAAATTTAAGAAGAACTCTTACAAGGAAAAAAATATCATTAAGAGGGTTGCAGAGGAGTTAGTTTTGTTTATAATACAAAATAGATTTGCAATATACACCATATGTGTAGGATGGTATGAAAGTCACCAAGAAAAATAAAAGGTAACAAGAAAAAAAAAGTGAAGGGAAAGGAAAGGCAAAGAAACAAGCTACTTATATTTATATATTTGTGTGTCACTATAACTATAGGGAATCATGATAAATTTGTTCTTGCAAAGTAGTTATGCCTGTGCATTCTGTCATACATCTACAGTAACAATAATTTTCAGTTTCTTTTACTCTACATATCCTCCCCAGGTTGGTAGGTAAAAGAGTCATAACAAAGTTAAGAATTCTTAAAAATTGAATTAAACAGGAAGATAAATCATAGGTTATTAACCACAACCCCCCCCCAAAAAAAAATAAATAAATAACTAGTACCCAGTATTACACTCAGGAAGCTTTAAGCCACCCCTTGCTGTATATGTAGTAAACATATCAGAACCTTGAAACAAAGAAGGCTTAAGTAATTATTTCAATATAAAATTACAGAAAATGAGATCAATTCCGTAGGACTTTCTTTTTCTTGTGTTTTAAGTGTTGACTCATTTTCAAGGTAATTGGATGTCTACTATAATACTTCTTTAAATAAATCTTTCTATCTGTATATCAAAGAACTAATAGAACAGAATGACAAAGAAATTATTATCTAGTTATTCTTAAATATTTAGCATCCACTATCCAATATGATTCATTAATTGTTCTTAATATATAACCGCAGTTTCCACTGACATGGTGAAGAAGTTTGAATTTTGGACATGTTACTCATAGCATACCTTAAAAGGTAAGCCCCTCTCCCCCCTACCCACCAAAAAAATAGAGGAAATATATTGATCTCTGTTCACATTTGATCCTGAGCAACTAGAGAACACCAACTTTAACACACAGAGCTGTCAAAATCAAATCTCTGAACGCAATACTGTTCTGGACCAAACTTGGAGATTTGATTCTACCGACCCAGATGTGAACTGGTCGAATTCGAAACGGGGGCCTTAAATCAACTTAGAATCGATGGTGACACTTGATTAAAGTGAGACCTGTGTATACACTCTGCAATTCATATGAAAAATTATATCAGTGTGTACAGCCTACCAGTGAAGGTACCATGCCAAAACAACCTGTCCTGTTGTACTGCATTCCATTATATTAATTTTAAATCTAATTCTGCTACTTTTTCTCTCTTATCATTGCAAAATATCTATATCTTAATCAAATCACCAGCTGTTTGGTTTTCATGCAGCCGAAGTGTATCTTTTTTTTGGGGGGGGGGGTGGTGGGGGAGGGGTGAGGTGTATAACATCTGTCCTTAATAAAAAAGCCCACACTGGCATTCTTTGTTGAATTCATAACGGTTTAGATGAGCAATATACTGCTGTACTACATGTACAGTATGTATTGTAATGATGACAGCCTGTACTGTTTTGAGTTTACAACTATACCAGGGGAAAATTCTCACATTGTAATAACAGGGAACTTCCTAGTAACACTGCATCACACTACCCAAGTGCTGCAACAGGACCAAAGTGTCAAATTTGACAACAATGGACAAATCTTGAGTGATGGCTTTTCTTTACATGTGACATCATATCTTAGTTGATAGTTGTTACAATGTTTCTAAAAATGACTGTTGTATGTACAGTAGCTTTAATACCACAGTCTGGAGAAAAGAGTGTGGTTGTTATAGTATCCAGGTATTCATGCAGTTATTGATTTGTATAATTTTTATGTGAAATCAATTTTTCAACAATTGAAAGTCTGATATGATGTTGGATTTTTGCTTATTATATATGTGATACAATATCTAAGTTGGTAGTTATTCCATTTTCTTTTATCTAGAAATGGCTAGTAAATATGTAGGCTACAGTATAACCAGCATTGTCAACACAGGGAGACAGCCGGTATGGTTACATGTATGAAGTGTGTACTAATTCCATTTTAAATGGTCAAAAGAAAAAAACAATTATTAAAAAACACCAAATGTTATTGGATCATAACCTACTATATAGAATTGATCATGCTTTCATACTAGAAACACTCTGCACCGTTCAGTTTCGTTAGTCCATCACTGGCATTGATGAGTAGAAGGGAGGGCTGCATCCTTTTTACCAAACGTTCTTGAGTACTTAACATGGTTTTTGCATTAACATTTGCTTTAATCTTAAGTAAGCAAAGGCCTTCTCTGGTAGTAGTTCTACATGTCAAACATCACTTTCTTTCACATTTCACTACACTAGACCTATTGGAGTTTTCACTACATTCAACAAGAAGTTGTTGTACGATTCCAACTGGCAAATTAAAGTTTATGCATTTTGCATTTTATTGTACATAATTTTCCGTTTCTCTGCCCAAACTTTCTACAATTCATCACAATCTGAGGTTTGCAGGGTTACAAACCACTTGGTTGATCCTTATTTACAGCTAGTTATTAACTACTTTATTCCAATGCAGAAAATGTTATGTCTCACAAGTTCAATATAATTTGTTATTTTCAAAGCAAATTTAAACTCAACTCTCTCGATGTGATATTTCGATGAACTTAAGAAATAGACCATGCGACCAGGTACATAACCTTTCCTTAAATGGTTGATTTTGCTTCTACCAAACTGTAGCGAAAAGGCAAAAATGCAAAACTTTTAATAAACTAACAGTCTGATAATTGAGCATGATCCATTTTTTTTCACTTTTGTGTCATTTTCCGTATTGTTTCCCCTCACTTCGTTAAGTCTGCAGCTAATCACTACAATCGACAGCAGGGCAGAGGGACTCTCAATAAATATAACCAACACCCTGTAGGGAACATCTAAGTTTATGACTAAAACCACCACACTTGTCCTAGATGTTAGCTTACATATGAACAGCAAAACAAACCATCTATAACCTGTGCAGGGCAAAGTTCAGTAGCTAACATTCCTCCTGATATACAGAGTATCAAGTATGAGATGTTTTCTTATGGACTGTCATAGATTAGCAGGTATTGCGAGGTTAATAATTCTACGTTAATTCTACGTAATTCTACGTTACTAATTTTTCCTCTTCACAAAGCAGTTTTAAGCATTTTATTCTACCTCAAGATGAGTAGGAAATCTACGTAATTGTGGCTATATGCCACAGTGCACAAAGACGTTCCTGAATTGCCCCGACTGAAAGAGCAGATGAGGAAGACGCAACTACAGTTTAATTTGTGAGCTTGACTTTCCCATCACCTTTTCCAACTCACCAAGTTCCTCTGCGCAGGTCAGCCCTCCATAAAATTCGGGGCACGCACACAGGAACGTTTGACTGTTGCTTAGAAAGCAATCACCTCGGACACATGGATTGGGAGAACATGGGTCTAATGGAGCTTGGAGGAACAATCAAACATAACCAAATGGTGGCCTTAATGCACGAAATCTTAACCCCCCAGATTTATTGATTACATTAATGTTAGTATCATTGAGAATGGAATGGCTGCATTGTAATACTGATGAAGATGGGTGGTGTTTCCTCTTCCACATATATTATGGAGTATGGTGGTATGGTACAGTCAGATAAATAAAGAAAGATGATGAAACCATTTGAAGGGTGATCATGCTAGTCTCCAGAGGATGCCATAAGATGCCAGTTCCACTTTTGGAAGAATTAATCAAAGCAACTAAGCACGTACGTACCACGGGTACCTTACTGATGACACATGGAGTATATGTCACTCATGATATAATACGAATAAACATGACTTATTATGAATAAACATGAGATGACTATGATGATGACGATGATGATGATGTGCCCGTTCATGATCGTGGTGTTATGTTCATGGTTGTCCACCACAAGTTTCCCAGAGAATAAATGCTCTTCACACTCACCAATTTCTGAATCACAAGTTGAACCGGTAAACCCGGGGAGACAATCGCAGGAGAAAAAAAATGGGTCTGATGTATTCCGACAGGTTCCTCCATTGACACAAGGGTTATTCTCACATATATCTATAGAAGCATGCACAAGACAGTACAATAAACAGGAAAGGTAGAAGGTGAACAAGAAGAAGAAGAAGAGAAGGAATAATATACGCTAAAAGGCAGCAGTGTTTCAAAGAGGCATACCATGCTAGTCACCTTGTCTTCAAATTGAAAATGAAGTTTGGAATTAGTGTTTGTTTCTCTTTCTCCTCAGAGACAGTACCGAAAAAAAGTATGGTAACGACCTGACCTTAACATGGAGAGACTTCTTTTATAATACTGGCCAGAACAAAAGAACCATTTTGTTATTCTATAATATTCATTATTCTAGTGTGGATTGATGTGACAGGGTAAATATTTAAGGGGTTTTATTTCTCGTTGTCCCTTGGACAGTTAGCTAGGTCTTAGCTCTTTGGTATAGTCCTAATAGCAAATTTGATCAGTTTCCCCCCAAAATGAAACAAAATAACAAGGTATGACCAACATGAAGACTGTAGGAGTGATGTGTAGGTCTCTCCTTTGGGTGGATCATATGCCTACAACTATTTTCATTTTAGTTCAGTATCTTCAAAGTGATGGAGGGGTGATACCATTTTACTATTAGATTTGTTTGGGAGTATTTAGCTTCAATGCAATCTGCATGTGATTGTGAAACAACTAGTTTGACGCCCGGACGACCTCCAAAGCTGATGTTGGGCCTCCGACCAGACAGTCTGGTCGTCTCGGATGCCTATTAAAATTTGCCATTTAAGAACGAATGGAAGAAGCCATTCATTGCAGCAATTAAAAATTTAAAATAAACAAAAAGACATTGTTTAATTGACATTACCGTCCAATAAAAAGATATTCAGAATAAAGAATATTTTTCTAGCATTTTTTCCCCCAGAAACAAATATTTTAAACTTCAAGCTGTACACAGTCATTTCTCTACCCAAATAGGAAGTCTTTGAAGTTTTGGTTGTTTCAACAGAAATTTGGTCGCCTTGGACAACCATTAAAAATTGGCCCCCAACCTTGTACTTGACTACAATACATCTTATATATTCACTGCAATACATACTGCAGCTAAACACACAATCATATGGGTAAAAAAGTGCTTCATGGACTATGCTTACTATCAACACAAAATTGTTCTATAAATTGAAAAAGACCATGATTCCAAAAATTGATATGGATACCATTTATATTTTACAAAAATCTAAATGAAAAAAGTATTACCATTCACTGTTGTGCAGCTAGAGAATTGTATTAGTTCACGTTACATTTCCAGTCACATATGTATTACATACACAGTAAAAAAATAAGAAATCAAAATAGAGTGGTGCTTGCAGGGACGTTAAGGAACCTGAGTGAAGAGTTTAATAGTCCTGATGTTTAATTTGTGGATCGAAAAGGAGACATTTTACGATACAAAAAATGAGAAAATGAACAATTATCGGAAAAAGGAACCTGTGTCATTACAGATCATTTTACTAAAAAAGGGGAAGTAATTCTGTACATGCAATAACAGTCTAACTGTTACTAACAGTAAAATAATTAAAATAAGAAATAAATAAGAAATGAATAAATAAAACTAATGAATAATAATAAATAAATAAAATAAAATAACAGTCTAACTGTTACTAACAGTTAAACAGTTAAATAAATAATAATAAATAAATTAAAATAATAAAATAAATAAAATAAAATAACTGTCTAACTGTTACTAACAGTTAAATAAACAAAATAATAAATAAAATAAAATAACAGTCTAACTGTTACTAACAGTTAAACAGTGAAACAAATAAAATTATAAATAAATACAAATAAAATAAAGAATAATATTAAATAAATAAAATAAATAACAGCAGTTCATTAAAAGACAAGTTGAATTCACACTAGTGCATCTTAAAATTGTCCGGATAAACCACACCTTTTTTTTGACTAGGATCGACACAGAGTAACTTACTGCAGCAGAAATTTCCAAGCCACTTTTAAATCTCTCCTGCAGCGAGGTTTGAGATTCATTTTTATTTGAACTGCACATTGACTTACCAAAGAACTGCTGGCAATTGGCACCGATGAAGAAAGTTAGACACTCGCAAGCGTAATTCCCGTTGCCTACTTCATAACAAGTCCCTGCATTCATGCAAGGTTCTGCAGCACAAGGATCCACTAAAAGCCACCAAGAAAAAAAACAGGAGAAATTTTTCCTCAGTCACGTCAAGGTATTGAATTAACTGTTTTAGTGACTTGATATTTTTCACAGTTAAATTAATTTATCTCGTTTGTAAACTTGCTCGTAAATTCCAGATTGTTCAGTAGCTTTCTATGAGGATTGGGGTCATTTTTCTTTGGTGGAAGTTTATAAAAACCATGGTGGTATCAAATTCCTTTCGTTAACAAAGCAGTTAATTACCTTGACCTGACCAAAAGCATTTTCTTAAATGAAGTGCCAAAACAAAGTCAATTAAAACAATGAAATTTGATTGGCTGCTCGTTTTTCACATGCGTTCAAATGATTACAAAGTGTAACTCGCAAGGAAGGTTTCCAGATCTAGGAGAATTAAGTACTTGCTGATTAATGGTAATTTAAATAAAATAAAACTGTTAGCAAATTGCTTATCCACTAGAGAGCCTGTGTAATAGAATGTGTAAAAGTAAGTTGGCCTGACGTTTCGATCCTAGCAGGATCTTCTTCAGAGGCTAAATGACTCTGAAGAAGATCCTTTAGCCTCTGAAGAAGATCATGCTAGGATCGAAACGTCAGGCCAACTTATATAATGATAATTTAGTGAATAAAATGTGACAATATCTGAGTTTGAGCCAGAGGCACCTTACTTTGAATAGTACCTGATGGCTTTTTTGCTATATTTCGTCGTATGATTGTATTGTGGTATTTAACAGATGTACGTGTCTCCTCCACACAATGTTCTGGATCCTTTCGAATCATTAATCACTAACTAATGTTCATTTATATACCATGTTTATAGTAGGATGCTGAGGGTTTACGGTGCAGGCAGCATCAATAGTGCTAATGCAGTATCACACACTAACAGTACACTGTTATGTCTGCAGATTGAGATCATAATCCTTGTTGTTTGAAGTTGATTTCATCCAACTGAAACAGGAATTTTGCCAGCTGCTGTAGATTTTTCTTTTGGGACATGGTGTCTTATTTAGTGAAATACAGGAGAAATATCTTAATTTAGTTAGAGAAATTGTCTACTTTAGTTTGGGTATAATTCGGTGGGTTCTGCCAAATTTGCCAGAATTTGTTGACCGAAATGCAAAGAGTTTGCTTTACAGCTAAAAAAAACAGTTTGGAAAGATTTATTTACCGTAAGTTTCAGTTTGATCTGATAATTCTCACCTGTCTGAGATTCACACAAGAAACCAGTAAAACCAGAAGAACAGATACAGGCAAATGGGAGACTACCCTCAGGGTCCTCACTCACAAAACATGCACCACCATTGAAACATGGGTTAGGGAGACATGGAGAGTCAGCTGTACAAGACAGTACAAATTATACATGCAAAATAAAACATAAAATGATGATGATGATGATATGCAAATGAGCAATACTGGATGCGGATTGGATAAGACATTTGGATATAATATGCATTATGTAGTAGGTATCATGGGATGAAACAAAGCCAGTTGGGAAGGTTTTTTTCATGCTAGTACCACTCTATACTGTTCTTTTGTATCATGCTTCGAAGCACTCGTACTGTCAGTATGAACAGTTCCGAAACAGCGAACTCATACGGACTGCTCGTACTGTCAGTACAAGTGCATTGAAGCATGTCATGAAAATACAGTATGTAGAAAAAAAATGTCCCAACTGATGAAACAGCATTACATAATGACAATGAAAGTAAAAAGCATAGCTAGTAATGCATGAGGGTAATTAAAGTAGGGTAAAACAACACATAATTAGCAGATAAACGTAGGGGAAAGAAAAATCAATATATGCAGCTATTAACTGCAGATGTGCAGTGCATATAGAACAATGTGAATGATACCACAAACTTAGGTGCTCTAGCAGAAGATATAAATCGGACTGTGGAATGACATCATCTAGTCTGTTATAATCTGATATATTCACGTCTTCGTCCAGACCTTACAACTCTTTTATAATAAAATAAATTCTTCATGATTATTCTTTATTCAACTCATTCTGTATTTCTGATTACTGAATTTCATTACTATTTTTACTATTTTTTAACATTTCGCCTGACAAAGTCTTCCTCAATTTTCCGTTTATTGTGGTTTAATTATTTGTATATATATGGACGTTGAATTAGTTCAGTCGAAAGCTTAAATATGTTACTTGTAAGCATTGGCAAAACAGAATGAAATGGATTAGATTTGCCATCTTTTTTATATAGATCAAAAAGAATGCATGACAGCTCACCCACACAGACGGGACCCGTGAAACCAGTAGGACACTGGCAAATGAATTCGCTTGACGAAGGGTCACTGAAGCGAAAGCAAACACCGCCGTTGAGGCAGGGAGAGGGGTTGCAAGGGTCTGCAGCGGTAACTAAAGTATTAAGCAGAGATGTACAAAGCTATAGATAGCACCCATGTAACCATACAATAGCATTATATAAAGTAAAGTAGCAGAAAGAGAGAGAAGAAAGATGCAAGCATCAGCAAACTAGGATAAAAAGGATGCAAATACATTGTATGATGACAAAGATAGGAGAGGAACCAAGGGGGAGGATGGGAGGGGGAAGGAGGAGGAGGAAAGGGAGGGGGGTTGGATGAAGGTGAGGTGGACAAATATACCAAACAAGGTGATACCACACAAAATATGTAGGTATAATCATGGACAGGGCTGATATGTAAATAAGCTGGGTTTTTGAATGGTGTAGAAAAAAGGTGTCACTCCTTTCTCAAGCCCAAACAAAGTGGCTTAGTTTTGCATTCATGAATATGTATGAGCAAAGCACATATGACACCTGAATTATCCACACCTTCCCTAGGAAAATATATCCATAAAAAAATGTTTCTGTTTGTGAAGGATATATGTAGGATAAAAAAAAAAAGCACCTTTGATATGATATATGATCCTTAATACAATGGAACCAAAACTGTGATGAAAAGGTATAAACATATGAGAGCAGTGCTGAGGAATCTGTTTAATACAGTCCTGTGAAAGCAGTTACATGTGATCTTGTATGTATTCAAAATAGCAATTAAACATGACAGTATGTTAAGAGAATAACCGTAGCAGATACACTATTCATTAACAAGTTGAAACGCGTCGCGATGCGAGTTGAAACTCTAGTATATCCTACAACCAACTGTATATATAGATGTAGTAAATATTGACACATGCAGAAAAAAAAAATACTGAAACTATCAAAATATGAGGGGAATTAAAAAAAACCAGAAATTTAAGACAGTGACTGTTGTTTAGCTGTTATAATATATTGAAGCTTGTCATGGTTGGCAACTTCCAACTAAAACTACCAAATTCTTTCGATGAATGGAGTTCTATTTTTTTGGCAGCACAACAATACAATACAAAGAGTATTGACACTGCAGCTATAAGGTCTTCATTCAGGTCTAACTGTACAATAACCTCCAATATTCTACCATTCTATTCCCAATCTATACAAATATCCGAGCAATACCGCATAGGTGGCCGCTATTTATGGCATGAACAATTATGTCTGCTGATACTTCACAATGTCAATAACCGTGCAGTGAATCCTATGGTGTCTGGGTAGAAGCAATGGAAAAACTAATAGAGATGGGAATATTACAGGACTCTGTCCTCAATAGGCTGACAGTTTAATTTTGTAGGTTCTCATTGAGAGTGGTGTACTACTTAAACTAGTTAAAAGTTAAAATAGATCAATGGACTTAAATACTTGTTAGATTTTCATTCAAACTTGGTAAGTCTGTAAATAACTCATTCATTCAAAATTCTCAATTATACTCTTCTTTGTCATTCATACTGTTTTTGTGAAAAGCATTGAACAGTTTCTCCTGGATATTTGCGCTACACAAATCTAAGTATTATTATCATGATTATGATTATTGTCACTACTTGCAATATCCAAAGTTAGGACACTGCTATCGTTGTGAAGTATATATGCCAAGAATATACCTTCTTTTAGCAATGGAAATGCTTTCTCTCCTTTGATTTATGCCATCAAACTAAGATACAAATTCCTTCTCACCGGAAACAAACAATTGATGGTGCCAAACCTCTAGACACGAGTAGGAAAAGAGATGAAGCCAATTAAATACCGACGAGAGATACTCAGAGAACGACAAAGATTAACAAAACAGGCCGAGTATGCAAAGAGATATTCCTGCAGCTTCGTTCTTTCGGTGACCCCCCTCCCCCCACCAGGTGTTTCTTTGCCGAGTCACCTGTAATGGACGATTCACAAAATGGGACTGCACCACTTCGCCAACTCCTGTACACCGATCGCTTCTGCACGCCGATAAATATGATTATAAAGCTGCACCATCGCAGAGAGAATACCATCGCACTGTAACTTGCTATGACGCAAAGGAAGTTAACATGAGAAAGAGGTCAGATGAGGGTCACAAAATATTCCCAACACCGATACCGGCAGCGTACCAATATCAGATCGGATTTAGACAACGATGAGAGAATGTGAAATCACACCGAATGGAAAAGCGTGTATTGATGTATTAAGCGGGATGTAAAGCTTGATCCCAAATGCAACACCACCGTCATCTGTGAATATGCAACTTACCAATCTCACACTCTACACCGCCAAACCCAGCTGGACAGCTACAAGTGTACACTAGAGGTAACGTCCCATTTGGGACACAAGTACCTCCATTTTGGCAACTATTACTCAAACAGGGATCCACTGGGAGGAGTAAAATAAAAGAAACACTTTTTGTATGAAGTAGAAACAAACGATCTTCCTCGACTGACGGTCACAAACAATGATCACAAACAAGGATGCTTTGTTGATGATTGCCTTTCTACAACTGTCTTGCATTTTTAGAGTCTTTTGTCTTAGTTTTCATGTTTGCGTTTAGAGTCTTTGCATTACTAATAATATAGTGAAACTACCACAGAAGCAACCATTTGATGTTGTATTGCCTTGTATTATTATAGGAAACCTGTTATCACAAACTTATCTTCAATAATTTTCCTTCAGAGTACCCAAATAGTAATCTACCACTCTTTACACTTTCTACATATATTTAGCTTTAAGGAAATTTCCACAGGATAATTTTTTTTTCTTGCAGGGAATAATTTCGTTTTCACATTTTCTTGTCCAGGTCAGAGTTTTTAGGATTATTCATTTCTGTTCCTAATAAAATAGTGAAAATAGTAATGCTTCAGTTTACAACAATTTATACTGCTCTATAATTATATATTTCCAATCCTGTAGATATGTCACATTTAGATAAATGAGGCATTCCTCCACCCAGGTTTAAACTCCCGTATGACAGTCGCATTTAAAGTAGATTCACACTTCTTAACCCCCTTGTATTTAATTACAGCTGAGAAGAATACAAGTCACTCAAAATAAAGCCCCGACCGAAAAAAAACGGCAGCAAACCTTTTTTAATGTTACAGCCCTACACAAAGTAAAACAAATTCTCACCAAGTTCCTCACAAAGAGTGCCCTGGTAGCCTACGGAACAGGCACAGACGAAAAGGTCGTCTCCAGCAAAACAGAACCCATTAATACAGGGTGAAGAGGAACAGGCTGTAAAAAGACGATCGTTACACTGACGGTGGAAATATTAACCGACCACTCCGAAACATTAAAGAAAACGCCCTGCTTGAAGGCTTTAATAACGATGAGAAATTCAATCCTTTTTTCAGAAAAAATATTTCTTCTATACGTTATCTTTATGATAGTCATAAAGCATTTAATTCAAAGTACAATCACTTAACCGAAATTACATAGAACCAACGGATGGAATAAATCACAGAATCTATAATAGTTAATACATATTGTTCGTTACAATAAATGAAATAACAACTAAAATGCTTCAAAATCGTATCATACAATCTTTACCATTTTTTATAAACTGTTTTTTTTTGCTCTTTTTCTTCTATAAAGTGGATCAGACTGATCTGGATCATCTTGAAACCAGGTCGCTAGGGTTCCATCGAAGTTTGAGACTATGGGGCCATTGCTTGTACATTCTATTCTATTTTACTGTAACACCAGAAACTAGACACCATGTAAGTGGCTGATAATGATACCTTTGTTGAATAGGAATGGTCTGTTTTAACTTTCCTAGAGTAACAGTTATTGTCTCTTCAAATTTCCATTTTGCTATTTTTTTTAAAATTATTATTCTGACCAATTTTGAAATACAATACCCAGCAAAAACGCAACATTTTTAAGATTTGATTTTTATCCTGTTATATACAAACATAGTTCTACCAATCCATGCTAGAATTTTCCAAACTAGCAAACAGCCGAGTCTATTCAATCCTCCCCACCTTGTATCCAGTGCACCAGACAATTTTAGTAAAATTTTACCAACATTGCTGGGTAATTTTAGTAAATGCCAATATTGTTTTTCCATTTCCTGAAGATATATCTCTGACCAATGTTAGCCTGCAATACTATCTTTCGGTACATTTAATGGCGACGCATTTTTCATTCCTTACGAGAAACGAGTTAATGGTCAAATATACTGTCTCGGTAAATTTATTGCTATCGTATAAACTTTACCATGACATGATAATTTGAAAAACACAAAATTTTCAGAATCATCAAAATTTGGCGGTGTCATTATTATTTTTTTTTCTTCAAAAAGTTGCACACTACATGGAAGAAAAGGTACTAAATCAGTTGATTCCTTAAAGATTTCATCAGCAATGAATCAAATATCATTCAAAGCTATATTTCATTGCAATCTATTTAAGGGCACACAAAAGTACTACACGAAGGTATTAAATTGCCAATTTGAATGAGTGACTCAGTCTACAGGGTTATGATCCAAAGTACAATAACCAACATGTACTAAAGCTTTATTGAAAAAAAAAATTCTAGTTCAAGCATGCTGTCGCAATATACAAACATGCTGTACAAGTAGTGTATGCATAGCATACAATATGTTTATATTCCGTGTATGAATAAAAGACAAACATGCTTTACGAACCATTGTTGAAATTATTTTATATCAAAGTTTGGGGACCATTTTTTTTTCAGGAAATCCAGGGACATGATATTGATGTTGACAACCTCCCCCCCACCCCCCCCAACCCTCCATCTCCCTCTCCCAGGTTGATGTTAAGGGTTAGTACCTAAGCTGTACTTTTCAGAGGAAGGTATTTTAAAGATCTCTCAGTGTTGAATATTGACCTTTATATCTAGCTGTACAAAATAATTTGGCTGCATTAGTCTTCGAAAGAGAAACTACTTCATACATGAAACTTTAAGAGGTATTAACAATTTAAGTGAATTAGACCAGTCTGTTATGTCATGGGCAGAAAATAAAGATCGTCATGAAGTAGTACAATTTCATGAACACAGACGTACAGCAAGACATT
Organism: Apostichopus californicus; assembly: GCA_020650975.1. Lineage (NCBI taxonomy): Eukaryota > Metazoa > Echinodermata > Holothuroidea > Aspidochirotida > Stichopodidae > Apostichopus > Apostichopus californicus. The sequence continues at coordinate 13,874 of JAIPMN010048920.1, forward strand.
AACGTTCAACCGGACAAGTCTTTTCAGGTATGAGCAAAACTCAACGGACAGGGGATGACAAATGCAACAGCAGAAAGATTTTAACCAGGCGAAAAAGAAAACGGAAAAATGGGTTAAGAAAAGGAAGGAATGTACAAGCTAAAACAATGTAAAAAAAGTAAAGTATGTCGGAAAGGAAACATTCAAGTCCTCGCCCTACGCCTTTTGTTTGTGGGGGGGGTGGGGGAATAATTGATTTACACATTCAAAATTTCTAGGCATCTGGTTTATCAGAAAGTGCTTTGAGAAATTTGATCTTTTCAAATGTTACCGTGGCAACATGTGTCTTTTGCAACCTGAGGCAGCTGCTTGCATTGTCAGTTATGTGTTTGATATTTTTTAGCTTTTTCAGCAAAACAGCTGGACTATTCCAGATATATATTAAGTACAACTTATCACTCGAGATATATATATATGTTGTTTTACTAAAGTTAACATTAATTACAACAAATTCAGAATGACAAAACCCATCTTGAAATATTATTGTTTCTGTCTTGTAATATAGTTTACCCATTGTCATGTAATGGTAATCTACTAGAATATTAAGATACTACTGTACAGAATGTTAAAAGATTTGTTATTTTGAAATGAAAATTGTTACTGCTTCTTGATTGTTGGATATTTGGCTTTGAACACAAACACCAACATATAAGTAGTAGTAGACCAGCATGGTGACAGGATTAAGAATCTCTCAGTTAAAAGAAGATGTCACTTTTTGAAATTTTTGTCATTTCTTTAGCGATGTGATTGGATTAAAGAACAAAGACACAAGATATTGGTTATTGCCGTTAGTGCAGACTTTTCTAAAAATTTGAAATGGCTGGCACTTGAGAAATAATTAGTTGCTTATTAAAAAGTTCAGAAAATAAATTAATGTCATAAAAGAGAAAATGTTACCGGTCACTATCGATTCACACAATGTCCCTGTAAATTGCTGCGGACAATTGCATATGAAAGAGTCTCCGTTGACTTGACAGAAGCCATTACTGCACGGTGAGGATGCGCATGGGTCATTAGGAATGGCTGTCAAAAAGAAATATGGGAGAAAAGGCAAAATTTAAATAAAAAATACTTAAAAGACTGTTTACATTTTAAATGAACACGTTATTAATCTTTCCATAATTCGTTTTGGCTACGGTAACTACATTTTAGCCTCATCTTAACAATTGTTAGGCTTTGATATATAAATACTTGCCTTTCATTTGGTTGTAAATTAATAGTTATAAATCTAATCTGTGAAATACAAACATAATTTATGCATTTACATTCGATTCCTATGTGTTATTTACAAGATATTTATGATCAAAATGTTGACACCTGGTTTATCAGAGCAAACTTGAAACAAACGAATATGCTAACAAACATGAAATTAAACAAGGAAAGGTTAGGTTAAGTTTGTCTTTTACAGGTGAAAACTTTAAAATGTTCCTTTGAACTGCCTCATTTTAAAAAACAAAGATTAAATCAAATCGGTCTTTCATGCGAGACTGATATTTTCTCAGCACATTTGTAGCTTTTCAACTGTTTATAATGATATGTGATAAATATACTTGTATCCCAACTGGAGGAAAGATATTATACAACAACAACAACACATAATTTTCAGACAGAGGGAAGCTTTTTAACACACAATTTTCACGCCGTACCAAAAGATGGCAATAACACTGTACCTCCCAGTAGCAAAAGATGTGTACCTCTTTAAAAGACTGGATCGCACTATTACGCACTTTAACACTGTGAACAGCGACCGAATAGACTTAATACAAAGTTCACCACCATTCAAAACTTGTCTGGCCTGATTCCAAATTTAGTACTCTATATATAGACAAACATATATAATATATATTCATAATTACTTATATTTCCAATGTATTGTACTGTGTTTTTACATATTACAGTAAAGTACATGTGTCTTGGTAACTTTTGAGGCAGCTTATTCAAGTTAAGTCATCAATATTTTTTTTTTTACCAAATCTGCAGAATTTTACTCCATTGTATGGTTGCAAAAGATCAAATTGAGAGACACTCCTTTAATAGATTTGTTACCACGTGGAGATCTTATGATGGATCTGCAATGGGCTGTACTGAAATCTGTTTGATTTCCCACATTTCCTCTCTGACATTTCTACATTTGTATTTATTACCAAAAGGCAAATATTAATTGGAACACTTTAACTTTTTTGGTTCATCTTTTGACATAAAACTCACAGTCTGGTAAACTTGATTAGCCAGCAATTTTTTCAACTTGATCGTCAAAGTTAAATTTTGGCAAATACTGCAACACTTTCGATCATTGCAGTTATATTATGTTAGGTAAGGAATTCACGGTTTAATTTCTTGATAAACTATAAATAACTAATGCAGTACATCCAAGACACTGTTAAGTACAATATTAGCTCTCTTTCTCATCTCAGATAATATAATTATTTACAATGTAGTTTCTTATTTTACAATTTCCAACCAATGCCTTTCATGCTAGAAATCACCTTGAGTATTCTTTAAGTTACCTGTGTGTGTACATGCAAAATTGTTCATTCCTTAGTTTCAGTTATGGAGGCAGATAAAACAAACAACTGCTCCAAGGTAAAGAATAAAGACAATATAACATCTCTGTGTCACTTAAAGAACTAATTAAAACAGTGAAAAACTGGTCGATGCTTAACTTGTTGGGGTGTAGACTACAGTGTCACCATGGTTAGTAGTCAGAGAGGTAAATAGACTTACCAAATTTATAATCATTGAATTAGTAGAGAAAGAAGATGTAAACAGATAGAAACAGTGAAAAAAATCATATTTTTTATCAAAAGATTATTTCTAAAATTCTGTATAATTTCTTAGATCCAGTGACTGACTATAAACTTTAGAAGTGTAAACACTTACATCTCACAGTCATAACTGATTTTATATCATAACTGTCTTACAAAGAGTTTTTAAAGTTTGTACCTCAACACAGCAATATACATTTTTATAACATTGCTGTTTCATTATTGCACACATATATTTTACATACTGTTTTGGGTTTTTTCTGTAACATACCAAATTTTTTTGTGGTTTTTTGTAACCTACCAATGGTTTTTTTTTGTAACCTACCAATATCACAGGTCGGCCCTGTAAACTCTAATAAGCATATGCAGGCAAAGGTATTGTCGCCACTGCCTGCCGGGAGGCAGATGCCACCGTTCCGACACGGACTGCCAGCACAAGGCGTTGAAGCTGTAGATATTAACAGGGTGTATAGACGTGCATGGGATTATATGGATGATTATATGATATTAAATATGACACAAAATGGAGTTTAAACAGAATAAAAACCATGCAAAACAAAGAGAACAAAGTCATAAGATGTATGAATAAGAAGAAAAATGAAAATATTGATGGATAGTGCAGGTTTTGATAATCAAGGTTAAATAAACAAGTTGAGAGTAAACATTGGTTAAATTATAATGAGCTTATTGATTATAGTAAGCATTTATTGATTATAGTTTGAACACATCGACTTAAAAACACAACTTATATAACCCATGCAAGGAGTCGAGGTACATCCGTATCTACGAGGAAGTAAACCTAACAAGGCCGGTCAGTCTGTAAAGGTAGTACAGTATATATATATATGTTCATATCCCATGATTGCCTAAAATCACAAAACAATCACAAAAGGCTTTCAACTATTTCATTCAAGCAGGTAAGATTGTCCTTTTCTTTGTTTCTTTTCTTCTTGTGCTTATAGCGAAGCAGCGCTAAACGACAGGAAGGAGGAAGTTTTCCAAACTACATTTTTACGGTATGTTGGAAAATTTGTATTTTTTTGATCACAATGAATCGCTGTTCAGAAGTTAATGCTATATGTACCTAGGCGACTATGTAAGACACTGTAAACCCAACATCGGCTATAGAGATGCATGACGTATGCCATGACCTAAATTTAGTGGGGTGATTTGGCACTGAGAGCATACGGTTCGTGTTATTGTATACAATCACCGGCACGATTTTGTAATGGCAGAAATAGCTGGTCCAGACATATTGGTTTCAATTATTATTACACTGGGTGATCCAAATCCAAACTGGATATTTTTTTTTTTTTTACATTACAGAAGGTGCATCAACTATCATGACTGAAAAGGCATTTCGACTGGTGCGAGATGCCCTCTCTCCTTTGGAACTTTATTTTTTTGGGTGGTACCTGGGTATGCCCGGGCTTCTACTATCATTTGTAAGGACCTTTTTTCATCCATGCTATTAAATATATACCGTAGGTGTAGATAACTGTGCACATCGTGATGAAAAAAGTTAATAATGTATGAGATAATATTGTCTGTCAGAATATGGACTGTATGAAAAGGTCTAATATGAATGAACCACAAGCTACATACAGTACTCCGGTTGTTAATAAAATATAATTCCAAAGAAAAACAATATTGTCGAAAAAATAGCAGGCTATATTTAGTGTAATAGTAAGTTGGCCTGACGTTTCGATCCTGGCAGGATCTTCTTCAGAGGCTAA